>CM021101.1:730014336-730192541 GCA_007115665.2 Sequoiadendron giganteum
GATGATGTCATAGTAGTCTCTAAGAATGTTGATGAACATCCGTCACATTTGAAATAAGTGTTTGAGAGATGTAGGGAGTTTGGAATATCCCCAAATCTGAAAAAGAGCATCTCTGTTGTCCATGAACGTAAGCTTCTTGGACACATAGTATCAAAACAAGGAGTTATTATTGACCCTGAGAGAGTCAAAGCTATACTTGAGTTGTCATTACCCAATCACAAGAAGGGTGTACAAAGTTTTTTAGGCATAATTAATTTTTTGAGGATATTTATACCTGATGTTGCTAATCTTTTATAACCTTTGACAACAAGGTTAAAGAAAAATGCAGTTTTTAGTTGGAAAAAAGAGGCCAAGTACAGTTTTGAAGTCATCGAAGAGGCTTTAGCAGTAGTTCCAACTCTGGTAAATCATAATTTCTCTAAGGATTTTTTTCTCTTTGCTTTTTCCAAGTTAGATTTTATTTCAGCAATTCTAGTGTGGCAGAATGATGATTGGTTTGAGAAGCCCATTGCCTTTTTTAGTCAAGGGCTAGGAGATTATGAGTAGAGATATTCATTTGTAGAAAGAAATGTACTAGCTATAATTAGGATTTTGAAGAAATTCAAACCTTTTATTTCTAATAATTAAATTCATTTGACGGTTGCAAATTCAAGTATTAAAGAGTTTTTGCTAAGTAGGGATCTAAACAAGAAAGAGCAGGATGGATCAAAAAATTGATGGAGTATGATATGGATATTAAGATCATGAAGCTTGTTAGCGGTAAAGGACTTTGTGAAAAACTTGCTACAGGGTCTAGCAATGAAAATAAATCAGGAAATGATGCTATTTTAGCTTGTACTGATGAGCCTTAGAATGCTCAAGATGATGTACCTATGTTAGGTGTAGGTTGGGTTCAAGATATGACTCATTTTTTATAGACTAGTGAGTGTCCTCCATGTTTGGACAAAGATAAACAAAGGTCTTTCAGATTCCAGTCTATTCCAGATGTGTTGGTAGATAATATTATTTTCAGGAAAGATCTTAATAGTGTTTTGTTAAGATGTATTGACAATAATCAAATTGAAAAGGTACTTCATGGGTTCCATGATGGAACTGCAAGAGGTCACTTTTCTCCTAGAACAAAAAATTGGAAACTAATGAGAGCTAGCTATTACTGACCCATCTTATTCAAGGATTCCCATGCTTGGGCCGAAAAGTATGTTAAGTGTGCTCTTTTTGTAGGGAAAGAGAGGCTTCCAACTTTTCTTTTGCAGCTTATTCAAGTAGAGAAACCCTTCATGAGGTGGGGCATTGATTTCATTGGACCTATAGATCCACCTTCCAGTGTTGGTCAAAGGTGGATACTTACAACCGACTATTTTACACGGTGGATGGAAGAAGTAGCTTTGAAAGAAGTTAATGAATCTTTTGTTCTGAGGTTTACTGAAGACATAGTCACCAGGTTTGGAGTACTTGATTCCATCATTTCAGATAATGGTCTTGCATTTCTCAGATTAAGAGTTGCAAATTGGGTTGTCAAACATGGAATTCATTTGAATACCTCTTCCAATTATTACCCATAGGGTAATGGTTTAGCAGAGAGTACTAACAAGAATTTGGTCAGAATTATTAAAAGAACCATGAAGGAGAATCAAAGAGTTTGGTATACCACATTGAAATGTGCTTTGTGGGTAGATAGGATAACTCCTAAGAGGTCAATTGGTAACTCACCTTTTGTACTAGTTTATGGTAAAGAGGAAAGATCATCTTTATTTATAGATTTTCCAGCTCTTGATATTGTCCATTAGCTGGAGATGTTTGAAGATCAAGACCCAATTTCCATTAGGTATGTTGAGCTCATGGAGTTTGAAGTGACAAGAGACAAGGCAATAAAGTCATTGGAGTATCGTAAGCTCCAAACAAAGAAGGTCTTTGATAAAAAATCTACACCCAAAGTTTTCAAAGAGGGTTATGGTGTTCTCAAATGGGATGTACTGAAGAGTAGGCTAGGTAAGCATTCAAATTTTGACAACTTCTGGACTGGCACATTTTTAATCACTGAGTGCAAGGAACACAATGCATTCCAATTATCAAAGACAGATGGAGAAATCTTGCCAATCTTAGCTAATGGGATTCACCTCAAACATTGTTTTGAGGTATGATCTACCTTTGTATATATTAGGTTAGGTTTATTATTTTAATAAAGTCTTGTTGCACTATAGTTTAGTTGCAAGTTCATTCCCTAAGTGTTGTTCCAAGAAAATTATTTATTTTACTTTCTACTATTTTATTTTCAATAAATGTCAAGGTGTCTTTCATACTATCATTAAGTTACAAAGGTTTTGATTCTATTTCCCTAAGTCACGAGCCTAGTTTTCTGAGCGACTCCATGCCCAAGGATAGGTCTAGGAAGCTAGTCAGTATTGTGTTTAGTAGGAAAACACTCTATAGAGGTCACCAAAAATGTTACCATATTTTCACATATGGCTCAATCAGGTAGAGCCCATTAATATTCAAAAAACAAATGGTACATTTATTTACCTCTCCTACATTGCATTCATGTGTACAAATGGAATAACATAAAATATTACAATAATTTAAATCATTGCATTTATACAAATGCATAAAACATAGGAAATATTTTACAAATCTTTTATGGAAAAGTAGTCATTATTGAGTGTAAATGCAAGAATGTACATTTGTCTCACACAAGCTGTGAGGCTAAATTTTTATTATTCAATAGAAATCAAGATCAGCAAATACATGAATAAGTAAATGAAAGAAGATAAAGTGCATGAAGGGAAGGTAACCAGTCATTGCCTAAATGACTGGTTTAGAGTTGTCTGGTCTAGTTGTTGCCTGAGTTGTCTTGTACTCTTGAGTCCTACAATAAGATGTAGCAATGTGTTAGAGCAGTGCTCCAAGCAATGAAAGGTTACATACCTCACATGATAATTTACCTATGCATATATAAATTGATCATGATATGCATTCAAAAGCTATAGGTTTCTCTGAGTATCATTAAGATCATCATACATGCCCATGTGTGCATTTGTTCTCTAACATATTTGCTTCATGTGTAGCTACATGTATTGTCAAGATGTTATTTTTGATTTATTTCATGCTGGCAAGTGGAGTGGAATGTGGATCCCACGAGGGTTGAGCTCAACTTGCCAAGACTTCTGAGTTTTTTAATGGTGAGATCATTGGGGCTTATTTGAAAGGAAAATATTATCTCATGAAATCTCTTCTTAGCATAATTTTCAAAAGCAACTGAAAGGGGGATAATTAACAAAGGTTATGAAGGTCGTTGGAATAGGTAGGAATATAAATTTTCATAGTCAAGGGACAATTTTGAGAAGCATGGATAAGCAATCTCAGTTTAACACTTCAACTGGGTAGTGTTAAAAGAAAAAAATGGGACAACCAATGCTATGAGGAAATAATCTAGAGATTAAGTCACACTAATGCTAACAAAAGATCAATGCCACACATCAGATATAATGGCCATGGAGAAAAAATGAACTATGATAGTTACTTTGAGGAGCAACCTACACATTGCAATGGTGAAGCATCAAGTGTGCTAGTTATCTCTAAATACAAGAAATGTGCAACTAAAAGAGATAATAACAAACTTTGGCCATATAAAAATAAAAGGAAGCCATGCACGGGGAAGGTATGATCCAATCAAGCAAAGAATGAAAAAATTAGATAGAAACACAATTCTAGGTTACTTAAATGTTTTTTTAAGAATAAAGTTTATGTAAATGGACACTAATTGGAGCATATCAAGTATCTTGTTAAAATTTTCTACTACAAAGAGAAAGGAGAAAAATTATAGAAGAAAAATATTTGTTTGTTGCTACTATAGAACAATTCAATGTCTGTTATAGATCAGTTACATAGAGAAAATGGATAGAAGATTTTTTAGACAAGCATGAAATGCTTTAAATATAGTAAAAATAAATACAATGAGCAACAAGGCATCAAGCATATGATAGTTTCATCTATCATTTTTCCCTCGAAAGAAATTGAAGCATATGTGTACAAACAAAAAAATGTTTGAATAGTTTCACATTTTACAATTTTTGTTTAGTTGTTAAGCTTCAGAGGATGCTCGCGGTCTAAATGGCCTTTTCTCTCAAAACAAGCATAAACCATAACCTTTATCTTCAAATAGCTCGAGGGAGTAGTCTCTATGTTAAGAAGGAGAAGTTCTAAGATCGCAACCCTTGCAGGGTTTGAACGAAAATACACAGAGAAAGGATTTTATATGATAAAGAAGCAAACATAAATCAACATGAAAGATGCAAAATGTGGCGGCCATGGAGGGCCTATGTATGCAAGAAATTAGTGTTTCTTTGCCAAATGCAAAAAATTCACATAGATTTTGGGTTAATTACAAAAAATATTCAAAGAGATGGCGACATTCATTCATTTTCTTCACAAATAAACTCCGCTATGAAAACAAGGTGAAAACCCTATGATGTCGGTGGATGCTTCATCCAAAAGCTTCAAAGAAGTGAAAATGAGAATAACAAAGCATTCAATGCTTTTGGGTTAGGGTTGAAAACCCAATTTTTCCATCGATATAAGTGAAGTGATTTTTATCACTTTATTTATCAAAATAATCTGCCAAGTAGTGATGCCCATGGCTTTTGAAGAAAGTATAATGTAACTGTGTATGTTAGAATGTGTAAATCAAAATGAATCTAATCTAATACACCAATGAAACATTAGATTAAAGAAACTAAATTAAAGAAAGAAAAATGCAAACTCTAAACACAGGCAGCTTCTTCAAATTCGTCCCATTGTCCTCTATCTCCAAGGATTCATTTCAAGATGTTAGCTCTCAGTTGTTTTAAACAACAGCTTGTAGAATGGCAGCTTGAGAGAATGAGATTAATGAAAAGGCATGTGCATTGCTAATATGCCTTAAGCTATGAAATTGAAATGCTAATTAAATGCTAGAAATGCTTGATAAAACTAAAATGTGACTATAATAACTACGTCTGAAAATGTAGAATTTGAGGTCCTTTTCAATTCACAAGAGGGCTATATTTATAAATTTTTGAAGGTAGGAATTCAATTGGCCAATATCAACGGTTGAGTTCAAACCTGTTAAAATGAACAGTGAGAGATCAAGAATTTGAAAAGAAGATGGAATTTCAAAAGACAGATGGAAAATGAAGAGACAAATGAAAGATGTGTCCATAATTAAAATAGATAATATTTAATTATGTGTGGGAAATGAAAAGCTTCTTAATTAAATATTTGAAAATATTTAATTTTTGAGAAGAGAAAAAGATTTTTAATTAAATATTGGCAAATATTTAATTATTGAGAAGAGTGAAGAATTTCAGAAAGTGTTTTAATTAAATATTGAAAATATTTAATTAAATGTGAAATGAAGAATATTATTTAAATTTAGAATTTAAACTTGTGATAATTAATATAAATAAATTGTGAAATCTATTTAATTAATTAAGAGGAAGGCAGCATTAATTAAATAAACTTTATTTATTTAGTTAAATTAGAAGAATTGGAAAATGAACAATATAAATAAATAATTAAATTTATTTATATGTAGATAACTTAATAATATTAATTAAATAATTCCTATTTAATTAACTAACATGTTTGGTTAACTGTGCCCATTTTTAGATGTGTACATTTTGCCCCTCTTTGAAGTGTTGTGTTTTACGCATTGCTTCAAAGAATTTTGCCCCAGATTTTTAGAAATTACCAATGCTATATGCCCCCTCAAGAGATAAATCGCGTGATGAGAATGATGATGAGGCTGATTTGGAAGATTTTTTGATTATTTTGGAGAGAATTTGGTGATTTAACTCTCGAAATAGTATTTTGCATAATAAAAATAAAAATAAAATACCATTTTTATCCCTTTAAAAGGTGAAAAAGGTGAGAAGTCACTTTCATTTGAACAATACCCTTTGAGAATTTTGGAGCTCTGAGAGATAATAGTGATGCTGATCCCTTATGAGCACCACAAATTTGAGTGAGGTCATCGTCATCAGAGACCACCTACGTATGGACCTCCAATAACTCGATCAAAATCTCTTTGTGAAATTTTTAATGATTTTCGAATGCTTTTTTGATTTTTTTGATTTTTCAAATTTTGTTTTAGCGCATACGAGTAGTAGTTTAGTGCATAGATTAGATAAATCAGCACATCCAAAGTGGCGCATAGGTACAAAACAGTCGTGCATAGGTACAAAATATTTGCGCATAGGTGAATTAGCGCATAGGATAGATCAAATGGCGCATCCATGAAACTTGCCTATGGAGGATGGTAGATTAGGGCATAGGCTAGATTAGCACATAGATGAACTGTTTTAGTGCATTTGCTTGTTAAAATAGCGCATTCATGAAATCACGCATCCACAGTCTATTTTAGCACATCCATGGAGTAAAATAGCGCATCCATGTTTTGGCACATTGATTGATTGGTTTGGCGCATCTATGGATTTTTGTTGAATTTCAATTTTTGAATAAAAAAATGATGCATGCTTGACAATTGTTGCTAGATTATACAATGGATTTTATGCTTTTGAATATCATCAATGATAAAGTAACTTGATTTGATAAATTTTTCTTCATGCTTGAAGAACAAAAATGATTGATTTGCTTTCCTGATTGAAAGGCTGATAGATAGATATTGAGTCATGTTGACTATTAAATTTGTTTCAATGCAATATAAAAAACAAATAGTAGAAATGATTGATAACTTTGCTTCCATACGACATATAAAGCAAATAGAAATTGATTTGAACTTGCTTGATGTATTTGACTGATTGATGATATCCATTGCTGATTGATTTGCATGATTGCTTGATTGATCTGATAAAGGAGGAATTTAACCTCCTCCAGTTTAGAGAGAGATTCCCTTGTACCTAGGAGATGGTTTTGTGGTTATCTGAGGATGATTTAGGGATCATACATCAGTGCAGATTGGGTCCTTTGTTGACGATGTTGCAGTATCAGGTCAACAGGGCACTGTTGACTGCTTTAGCAGAGAGGTGGCACAGTGAGCACAACACCTTCCATTTGCCAACAGGAGAGATCACGGTGACTCCAGAGGATGTTTACAGGATTCTAGGTATTCCTGTGGTTGGAGAGCTTTATAATAACAAGGAGATTGGAGGGACCGATGCTCTTAGGTGAGTCTTCCAGGATCCTCATGTCTCTAGATATGAGCTTCCCTAGAAGGAGATGTTGGAGAGATATGCCCCGCTGCCTTCAATTTTAGCAGGTATGATTGGTGGTTTCCTTTGTCCTGATTGTAGGGAAAAGGGACTATCAGTTGGGTGGGGTAGGATTATGGAGGACATGCTTATCCATCGCACCAGTTATGTATGGGGGTCATGCATGCTTACCCATCTGTACCATGATCTTCATTAGGTCGTGTACACAGATGGGAAGAGTCTCTCCTACGGGGTGACTCTTTTACATATATTCGCATGGGAGCACTTTGCGATTACATGCCCCATCGTCTAGAGAGATCGTCCCCTTGGATTTCCATATGCTTATGCGTATACAGGGCCCCTTGTCCAGTCAAGGCTGGGCAAATTAGAGTACTGGCGGTGGGTACTTGATGATTTAGATACTGTCATCTAGTGATCTTTTATGGACTGTGACCCATGGGAGGCCAATGATACAGAGCTACCATACATGACTAGATCCTGATACCTGATTGGGCAGACACCTTTTATCATTGAGCTATTTTTGGTGATGAGAGTGCTGAGATAGCTAAGATTGGTTCAAATGATGCCACAAAGTGTGGCACGCTATGCCAGATGCTGAGAGGATGTATCAGAGTGTGGTCCATTTGTGACCATTGAGACAGCCAGGGTAGAGTACTTTGAGTTATAGCCAACTCAGTGGGCTATGCATCCGGAGGTTATCGATGCAAGGATGACGGATGATTATGCCGCCTATTTTTACACACATCCCTTCCTGAGATTTACCAGTCCAGAGGAGCCTACCCCATTGATGGGATGGTTAGTTGCATAGGTGGGGCGATAGCAGCCCCAGGGATCTCCAGTAGTAGGGCAGCCACAAGATCAGGAACAGGTACCAGCACAAGGAGGGGTATAGATAGATCAGGCTGAGGATATCGATGGGGTGGCTATGGATGTGGATGACGAGAGCTCAGAGGATGAGGAGGTGGATGAGGAGTCAGATGACTCAGATAGTGGGGATGACAAGGATGACGGGGGTGATGGGAGGCAGAGATTTTTCTTCAATGTTCCTTTCAGCATGAGGCCATGGACATCCAGAGTGGTGGGTCAGCCCAATACTTGAGCTCCATGGATTACTATTAGGGCTCCATCACAAGGATAGGTGGATGCCTTGCAGGCTAAGGTTCAAACTCTTCGGAGTCTATTAGCACAGGAACAGGTGACCATTAGTCAACTATAGGCATACATCGCACAACCACTACCTCCTGACCCACAGATAGCTCAGCTTGCAGCCGAGAGAGACAGCTTTAGAGAGTGATGCATATAGGCTTAGGGGGTAGCCGAGAGATTGCTGAGATTAGTTGGGAGTACCTCTATTGGAGAGGTTGTGGCTGAGGGGCTAGAGACTGCTCGGGAGGCTGAGTACTACAGGATGAGGTATTTTGAGGTAGTGCCACCTGAGCTATGGATAACATTTACATAGTCAGGTACTTGGACTCGGACCCATTCACATAGTCACTCTAGGAGTGCGACCAAGAGTGTGGGTCAGTCGGTTAGATGAGAGATTAGAGCTTTTGGGAGAAAAGATCCGTCGAGACCTACTACCTCCAGAGGCAGCAGCAGTCATGTTCCACAGCCAGATGCCCCTTAGTGATGAGCATTTTGTACACATTTATGCCATTGTATTTGATAAATCTTTTTGAAACATTTGATATCCTTGTATTTCTGGACATTTGTTTTGATGAGATTTATGAGATGCAATGGTGATTTGATTATGCATGTGTTATGGATGATTTATGCACATGTTATGGATGCATGCTTTTATTTTTACATGCTATGTCGTGTATGATGATGCAATAATGATATGATATAATCTAAATGATTTTTTTTTTTTCATGATGTATGTAATGAATGTATGATGTAAGATGTAAATGCTTTAGATGAAATGAGAGGATATGATTTATGATGCAAGATGAAATGTACTTATGATATGAACTTATGATATATGATGTAAATGAATCATGATAATCTAAATGATGATGTGAAAAGAATGAAATGGATGCAATTTTATTTATGAATGTGTGTGAAATATGCAAATGTATATGTTAATGAATTATTAATGAATGATTAAAATAACGACCATGTATATGATATGTAATGATGGATAATGATCATGATGAATAAAATGAGATTATAATGAATATGATAATGAAATGAAATGATGAAGTAAGTATGCAAGTGCAATGATAATGATAATGGAAAATGATTTGAAATGAATGTGAAATGAATGTGAATGATAATGAGCATGAGATGTAACAAATTTCCAGTCATACTCCACCATTGTCTGAAAAAGATATTCAAGAATGTGGTCAACCCTTAAAAATCTATTTAAAAAGACCCTCGAAATGCAAATGAATCATGCAGTCTTAAAATGCAATCCTAAATGAAATAATGAATCATTCTCCTTGTTTCCATTTCCTGTTGTGTTTAGTTGTCATCATTGATCCTTTTGATACGTTGAAAGTTAGTACAAGCATCAAAGGGTATGTTAGCACCAATGATGACCTGAGTATTGCTTTCATGATGTTTGATATAGCAAGTTAATACAAGCATCGAGGTATAATTGAACCAGGATGACCTGAGTATTGCTTGCATAAATAGACAAAAGTTAACCATTTTCCTATGCAAATTCCAAAATGTCATCAATAATACGTTGTAGAGCATGTCCCATGACCAATTTATAGAATACTAATGATTAAATTATAGACAACAAGCAAATAAAAATCATACTTCTTCCTTGTGATTCTAGTTCAGTACATCATTGAACCACTCCAAAGATATGATGTCATCAAATATTAAAACAACAACTGGTAACTTATGCTTTTTAAGTTTGTCATTCATTTTATTCAGATTAAGATCATCCAATTTGTTTTAATCATCTATCAAAGTAGTCATGTAAGATCATTTTAATTGGACATGACTGTTATTTTTGATATTCTGATTCGAGACATATGCTGCCGACTCCTTGCTAGAAAATCTCCAAGAAGCAAACTACCCCCTAGTGACCTCATACTCTGACTCCTACTAGACACAACTACTGCTAAGGATAACCCTCAAATCATCAAGCCATGATGAGATCCTTGTCATTCCAAGGAGATGATATGATGTGAATGTGATAATGATGCTAATGAAAAGATGGATATGTAGATAAGTCCTAATAGATGAGAGAGCCAAATAAAATCACAAACAATGCCTATTTGCCAAGTTTTCATCATTTATTTTTCTTGCACTTTTTCGTGATTTTATGGATTTTTTGCCATTACCAAGATGCCTGTTTGCTAGGTTTTCATCAAGGCAATCATTTTTTTTTTAATTTATTCATTTTTTTTTCAGGACTTTTTATATTATTTTTGATATTTTCTCAGGTGTAGAACCTCTTCAGGTGAATGTTGTTGGTTGGATCTTCGAATAGGTCCCCTTCTGCTGTTGACAACTGATATGCCCCCGATCCGTATGCCGAAATGATAACGAACGGGCCCAACCAATTAGGTTCGGACTTGCCTTTCTTTTCCCGATCTAGTTGATTTCGAGGGTTTTCTCTTAGAACCAAATCACCCACTTGAAAATTTTGTGGTCTGACTCTATGATTGTAGCTACGAGACATAATTTGTTGATATCCCTTTAGGTGATTAACCATAGTTTGATGTCATTCATCAAGTAGTTCTAGTTCTTGCAATCTTGATACTTGATAATCTTCATCATTGATTAATCCTTTGAGTGATACTCGAAGTGAAGGAATCTCAACTTCTAAAGGTAGAATAGCTTCTGTTCCATAAACCAGAGCATAAGGAGTAGCTCCTGTCAGTGTGTGAATGCTTGTTCTATAGGCCCATAATGCTGGATTCAATTGGACATGCCAATCACGACCTGCTTCATTCACTATTTTCTTCAAAATCTTTATAATTGTTTTGTTTGAAGCCTCGGCTTGACCATTCCCTTGTGGATAATAAGGTGTAGAGAACTTGTGTTGGATGTGAAATCTTTCACATAGTTCATCTACATCTTGATTTTTAAAGGGTCTTCCATTGTCTGTGATAATGGAGTTAGGAATACCATATCTGCAAATGATATAATTCAAGATGAATGAAGAGATTTGTTTGCCCGTAAAATTTGTCAGAGGAACAAATTCAATCCACTTAGTGAAATACTCAGTGGTTGTAATGATAAATTTATGTCTGTTTGAAGATGATGGATGTATTTTGCCAACAAAATCCAATCCCCACTAAGCGAAAGACCATGTTGTGGTGAAGGGTTGTAATTCCTGAGTAGGAGCGTGAATGAGATTCCCATGAATTTGACATTTTGCACATTTCTTCACAAAGGTGAATGATTCGTTCTCCATGGTTGGCCAGTAGTACCCTAATCTTACAAGTTTCTTTGCTAAGGTTAGTCCACTTGAATTTGTCCCACAAATTCCACCATGGACCTCTTGTAAGGCCTTTTCCGATTCATCACGTTCAAGACATCTAAGGAGGGTACCATCTAGACCACGCCGGTATAAGACCTCAACAATTAAGGTGTAATGGGATGATTGACAAATGAAATTTCATTTTTGATTCCTAGACAGGCCTAAGGGTAAAGTAGTATCTTTTAGGTAAGTGTAAATTTGACCATATAAGAAAGAGTCAAAACTCGTTAGATGGAAAATGATTTGAGTTTCAGGATTGTTGTGGGTGGGAGAAAATAATTGTTCCACTAGGAAATCGTACCATTTTTTATTCTTTGTCAACTGGAGTAGAGAGGCGATTGTAGCCATAGCGTTTGCTGCTTTATTATCAATGCGCATAATCTGTATGAACTTGATATTAACAAAGTATTTTTTGAGATCTTGCACCATTCTTTTGTAAGGTATCAACTTGTCATCTTTAGTGTGATATTCATCATTGATTTGGTTTATAGCAAGTTGTGAATTGCCAAAAACTTGAAGTTTTGCGATTTTCCAGTCTACTGTAATTCTTATGCCGATTATCAATGCCTCATACTCAGCTATGTTGTTTGTGCAAGGAAACATTAGCCGATAAGATTTTGGGATTCTATGTCCTTGAGGTGTAATAAAAAGAATTCTTGCTCCTGAGCCATGTTGGGTGTAAGAACCATCAAAGTAGAGTGACCATGACTGTTGGATATATATTGTGAACACGTCGGCATCAAGAAAATCAACATGTATTGGCTATTCTGCTGGTATTGGTGCCTCTACCAATTGATTTGCAATTACTTGTCCCTTTATATATTTTTGATCCACATAATGAATATCAAATTCGCTTAGGATCATAACCCATTTAGCCAACCTGCCAGTTAAGGTTGCCTTACTTACAAGATATCTGAGTGGGTCAATCTCAGCCACAAGCTTTACTGTATGAGTTAGCATATAGTGTTGTAACTTTTGAGAAGTGAACATCACTGCTAAACAAGATTTTTCAATGAAGGTATAATTTAGCTCGTGACTTGTTAGGGTTTGGCTGATGTAATAAATGGCTTGTTTTTTTCCTGAGTTGTCTTCTTGTGCCAATAATGCTCCTAAAGACACTTCTGTGGTAGCAATATATAATATGAGAGGTGCACCTTGTACTGGTGGAATCAAAACTAGTGGATTCATGAGATACTGCTTTATCTGATCAAACGCTGCTTCGCATTTGTACTCCCACTTGAATGGAACATTCTTGTGCAAGAGATGTGTAAATGGTAAAATTTTATCTGCCAGTTGAGCAATGAATCTTTGAATGGATTGTAACCGTCCCTGTAAAGAGCGTAGTTGACTAATGTTCCTTGGTGGTGGCATATCAAGAATTGCTTGTACCTTAGCTAGATCTACTTCAATTCCCTTTTCCGACACAATGTATCCTAATAACTTTCCAGATTTCACTCCAAAGACACATTTCTTTGGATTAAGTCTTACTTTGAATTGTTCCATTCTTTTGAAAATTTTAGATAAGATATCGATGTGTCCTTCTCTAGTGTTAGATTTGGCAAGAAGATCATCAACATAATTTTCCATGAATGTATGCATCATATCATGAAAAATTATTGTCATTGCTCATTGGTATGTAGCTCCTACATTTTTCAATCCAAATGGCATCACGTTCCAGCAATAGGTACCCCAAGGACATGTGAATGTTGTTTTATCTTGATCTTCTGGTGCAATCTTTATCTGGTTGCATCCTGAAAATCCATCCATCAATGAGTACATTGCATGTCCAACCATTAAATCAACAATCATATCAATATTTGGTAAGGGGAAGTCATCTTTAGGACATGCTTTGTTCAAATCCCTGAAATCTGTGCAAATTCTAATCCTTCCATCTAGCTTTGAAATAGGTACGATATTGGAAATCCATTTTGCATAGTCCATGGACCAAATGAATCCAATGTCTAAAAGTTTCTTTAATTCCTCTTTAACCAACAATGCAACATGTGGATGCATTTTTCTGAGTTTTTGTTTTATAGGCTTTGCCCCCATCTTAATGGATAGGTGATGCATGATGAGATCTGGATCCAATCCAGGCATATCCATGTAGGACCATGCAAAACTGATTTGATTATCTTTGAGAAATTATGTGAATCTAGGTACTTCTCTGTCTATCAGAGATGCGGCCAATTGCAAGATTTTAGGCTTTTCTGTAGTACCTATATTGAGTGTTTCCATTGGTTCGATTAGAATGGAAGATTTTTCCTGATAATACTCTAGAAGAGTGTCAAGTTTCCCATCCTCTGGCACCTTTGAAAGGTTTTCACCATTGGATACGCTTTTTATATTATTTATTTTATAGCTGAGAAACTTGGCACTTTCCTATCGAAAACTCTGATCTTGTGATTCCCTGGTGGAACTTGTTTCGGGATGGGATGAACAAAGAAATTTTATTATGGCTTCATCATTTGGAAAAGTTGGAACATCAATGGGTGCAACTTGTTCCCAATCGATGAGTTCAAGATGAACCAAAGGTAATGGATCATTAGGATGAGTAAGGTCATTGGTCGTTAGGGTCATGATGTTATTGTCAACGTTATTATGGGAGAAGTCTAAGATGGTATCTTCCTCAAAATGATCTATCTCACTTTGAATCAAATTGGTCTCACTAGAGTCATGATCTCTTTGTAGGACATAATCAAGCAGAGGTCTTAAGATTTCCCCTTGTAAGAACACAGGTGAGAATTTGTGTATGACATCCACCCTTTTCTCTGAGATAAAAGTATCGTCAAAAAATTCATCCCATTCATATTCATTTGAGTCTATTTCAGAATTATCTGCTTGAATTCTCAGAATTGATTCAACTAACTCCTCATTAGATGGCCTTGGTGTTACTTTTTCCTTAGTATCTTCACCATATCCTAACCCAGTCTTATCTTTTGGGTGCATTGTTTTTCATTGGACAGGTTCAACAATACCCTCTTTCCTTTTACCTAGAGGGCCATTTCCTTCATAACCCATTTGTTGCATGATAGCATAACTCTTTCCATATTTTTATGTGGGTAACTTGATATGCTTTACAGATTCTTCTTCATCTTTATAAAGCCAATCAAGAATAGATCTATCTTCTACTTTAGTTTCTTTGATAAATATCCCATTAAACTTGGTGATGGGGGCTGAAGTTGAGGCTAAGACTATTGTAGCCTATTGTGTAGATGTTGATGGTTGACCATGGGATCTTGGAGATAGGGGTAGCTTAGAGAGAGATAAAGAATATTCTCCCACCCCATTATCTTTCAATTTTAACTTGGTGGAAAAATTGCTTATCATTTATTGCGCTTGTTCTTTGTATTTGGAGGTAGAGACGGCCAAGGCCTCTTTATTATGTGGGATAAGTGTGTCCTGACTTGCTCTTAGGTTAGAAAAAGTTTGATTACTAATGTGATCAGAGGGTATTGTTACTTCCTGTCCATTGTATGGAAACTTCAAACATTGATGATAAGTAGATGAAATAGCTTGCATGTCATGAATCCATGGATGACCCAATAATATGTTATAGGTTAGATCTTGATCGAGAACCTGACAAAAGGTATTCTTCACAACAGGTCCCACTCTGATTGGTAGCATGATGAGGCCTTTGGAAGTCCTTTCCTCATCATCATATGCCTTGATTGTAATTTTCCTTCATGGATCTATAGAGTCTACTGAATATCTCAAAGCTAGGACCAATTTCAAAGTACAAATGTTCAATCTGGCTCCCCCATCTATGAGAAAACATCTAATGTGGGCTTTGCGAACCATGACTTCTAAATAGAGTGATGAATTATGTGGATGGGTTATGGATGAATCATCTTTTTCAAAAAAAGATAAACATGTGTAGGAGGATAAGTGTCCCACCATGGCTTGAAACTTATTGATATCCAAATCAGGGGATACAGTTATATCAACAAGGGCCTTTTCTGGAATGTCCTTATGTGCAGGTGATAACTTTAAAAGTTCCAAGATAGAAATTTGGGCTGATGCTTTTTGCAGTTGATCAACCAAATTGTATTGACTTGGAGGGGAAATTTCTGCTTTAGATGAGCTGCCTTTAACAATGATCTTGGCTTGTCCCCTTGTCGTAACACTGACCTCTCGATATTCTTGATTACCTTTGATTCAGATAGCATTGATTTGAGGATTGTCAGTATTGATATGATTGATAATGATGTCGTGGATGTTATTAACATTCTTGCCCTTGTCACTCGAGGATTCCCCTTTTTGATAATTAGGGAGTGGATTCTTGATTGCTTGATGGTCATTATTGACATTATGTCCCTCAACCATGATGGTATGGCTATCAATTAAATCCTGAACAATATTCTTCAACCCTTGGCAATTGTTTGTCTTATGACCTTTGCACCTATGATAATCACAGAAGTGTGAGTCATTCCACGATGGTAGTTTAACTCGAGGCTCATAGTCTCTTTGTGGTGGCAATATAATAGCGTTTTGATTCAATAATTATTTGAGAATGGATTCCAAAGATTTTCCCAAGGGAGTGAAACTCCGTCAACTCAAAAAATATGACAATCTGGTCACATTTGAATTTTGATTATTTCCATGATTATTAGTCATGTTTCTTTGATTGGAAACATTGCCTTGGGTGCTAGAATTTCCAGTATTATTGCTACGTTGAACACCTGACACATTAAAGACGGTAGGCTTTGTATTTACATTGTTAGCACCTACTACCCCATCATTCACAACATTTTTATTTCGGGTCCAAAATCGTGACTTGTCATTGTTGTGATTATTGTTGTTGTTGTTGTTGTACAAATTTGAACCCTCTTTATCGATTTTGAGAACTCCACGCTTGATAAACACATCTTTTCTTATTCAGGAACATGATGAGAGTATTTAGCAAACACCCTTCTCCATCTTTGCAAAAATGTAGTGAAAGATTCCCCTACTTTTTGTTTTAACTTACAAAGATCAAGCATGGTTATCTGGTGTTGGATGTTGTAAGAGTATTGTGATATAAACTTGTTTATCAAATCTTCAAAGGTCTTGATCGGGGGAGTGATCTTTGAAAGCCACTCCATGGATTGTCCACCCAAACTTCATGGAAACAACCGCATTAAGTAGGTATCATTATGAGCAAATTCTAAGCTCATATTTCAGAAATCCCTTACATGCTCAATGGGGTCAGTTTTCCCATTATACCTATCAAACTTAGGAATTTCGCAATGTTTTAGAAATGGAATCATTCGAAGATTCCTATAGAATGGATAAGGACATATTTCCTCCAAAACATACTTCTTTGTTGCTCCCCCTTACATTTCTTTTTTCTGCCCTTGTAATTCTTTGATCTGTTGAGTAAGGGCACTAAAATCGTTAAGAGGAGTTTCAGGATTTTCTTTAATCCCTTCTGTGTCAAAATTGGCAGGTAACTTGGCTCCTTGAATAGCTAGAGAAAGAAAGTATCTTTCCTTGTTTTGTTCTAAAATCCTTTCCATAAGTGTATGGAATTGAGGATCCTGCTCCACTTCTTGAAGTTTTTCTTCTGTTAATTCCTCGGTATTTGAAGTGTTAAAGAGGTTTTCCTCCCTCTCACTATTATCACCCATTTTTCTCTCTATACTTTTATCTTTTTCTATGTGGTTTTGAGATCTTGTGGTTACAGGCATAAGCTTTACTCAGATTCTACTAACTTTTGATCAAAGGAATGAAATAGTGCAATGGTGATGGATATGAAAGTCAAGATAGAATGAAGATTCTATGACTTAAAAGATTTTAATCTTTAGCCTGTGATTCCCTGATTGAAAGGATGAAAATCCTGTTTGCGGGAATTAAACCAAAGATCAAAAATAAAGATGATTTTTCACTTTGTGAAGTTTGATCTTAGCTTTGTGAAAAGATGAATTGGATGAATGCCTAATGTGTTTGAGTTCTCTATTGCAGAATTTGATTTGGACGAGTAGCGTACGTGATTGCAAGTTGGGGAATATAAGAAGAATGAATACGCTGACTGTGGTTATGCCTTTGAGAAAGGGATCTTCTCTAAAAGAAAGTTCTTGAGTATAAGGTTCTACAACATAATCATCAGTAAAACCTCTAATATAGTCGTGATATCGATGAATAAAGGTTTTGTGTTCAAGCAGGACCTTTCGACATTGATATAGAAATTTCCTCTTCCTCAATATCTTCTTATAACTGAGAGAATTCTTGGGCTTTCTAATCTTTCTTTCTAGGGACTTCGTTGCAAAGGTTGTAGACTTCCAAACTTTGAGCATGGGAAAGACTTAGACTGATAAGACTTGATTTCTGAAGATCAAAAAATTATCTAGGCACAGAAAATAGATGCGCCAAAATAGAGACTGAATGTGCCAAAATAGAGCACAGATACGCTGAAATAGAGAACAGATGTGCTGAAACAAAGCACAGATGCGCCGAAATAAAGCACAAATGTGCCAAAATAGAGCACAGATGCACCGAAATAAAGCACAAATGTGTCGAAACAGAGCACAGATGTGCTGAAATAGAGCACATATGTGTTGAAACAGAGCGTCAATGCGCCGAAATAGAGCAACAATGCACCGAAACAGACCCAGGATGCACTAAATTACCTCTGAGACAGACATGTTTTGAAAATTTGATAATTTTTTTTTCATTTTGGATGATTTTAATCTGATTTAAATGTGAAAAACATAGCATAGAGAAGCAGACAGTTGTTCTATTAATCCTAAAATCTAAACAATTAGTGTATGTTCTGGATATTTCCACAGGTTTTTGAACAATAAAAGCACTTCAGTCAAACTCACTCTTAATTTGTCAAATAGGTCATTATAGTAATCATAGCCCATAGCTTAAAATCACATCGACTCACATAGCCCTGTCACCCCCTAGAGGGCGCCCATGTTTTTGTCTTTTCCAGGTGCGTACTCAAAGTGACGGAAGTGGATACTGAATCCCCTGAGAAAACAATCCGTGGCGATTATATGGTGAGTGTCTTGGGGGCAGATTCTTCCCTCCCCTTGCACCGTGATTAAGATGATGTTTGGATACTGACATGACTGAGTTTCTACACTATGGGTTTTAGTAAGGATATCCGTTCAGTGTGGCAAATAGATATACTCCCTCGAGAGACCTCCCAACCTTTAGAACAAAGGTTTTGGGGATGGTTATCCTGCGCACTACTGTCAAGTTGGATTTTCATCAACAACTTGCTTTTGATTAAAGTGGGTTGGAAACCTTGGCTTTAGGTGTTCCCACTTAGGTCATTCCTCTTGGGTGAGTACTTTTTCCCATAAGAGCAGGCCTTCTAAAGGATGTAATAAAGCATTAAATTGCAGAAATAAAAGGTAAGTCTGGTGTTTTGATCACCCAATTAAGGGGAGAGCATAAACCTATTACCCACAATCATAGCAAACAATAATGGTTCAATTTTAAATCCCAAATTGACAATTCTCTACACTAAGTGAAGATTTTGCTTCACCAAAAAACATGGGATTCATTTTTAACCAAAATAAATATATGTTTAGTGACTATCCTAGGATTGGTTAATTCAGATTTAAATGTCTACCCTAGGGTTGCTTTATTCCATTAAAATAAAATTTGAAAAATCCTGTCCACGGATAGTGTCCGAATCAGAATTTAAAAATTTTACAACTGTATGCACTGAAACAGGTCATCTATGTGCCGAAACAGGCCATAGATGTGCTGAAATATCTCACAGTGATGCACTGAAATAGAGTGCCTATGCACCGAAAGAAGACATGGATGCGCCGAAATAGTTAACGTATGCACCGAAAGATCTCATAAATGCGTCGAAATAGTCTTCGTATGTGCCGAACTGAGACTTGTATGCACCAAAACGTGATTTTTGTCCATCACCTGCTAGAAAAATCTGCAAAAAGAAATATTAAATGTGGGGCTTGGCCCCACAGTGGGTGCCAGAAATGTGTATGTTAGAATGTGCAAATCAAAATGAATCTAAACTAATACACCAATGAAACATTAGATTAAAAAAACTAAATTAAAGAAAGCAAAATGCAAACTCTAAACACCAGTAGCCCCTTCAAATTCGTCCCATTGTCCTCTATCTCCAAGGATTCGTTCCAAGATGCTTGCTCTAAGTTGTTTTAAACAATAGCTTGTAGAATGGCAGCTTGAGAGAATGAGATTAATGAAAATGCATGTGCATTGCTAATATGCTTTTAAGTTATGAAATTGAAATGCTAATTAAATGCTAGAAATACTAGAATGCGACTATAATAACTACGTACGAAAATCTAGAATTCAAGGTCCTTTTCAAGTCATAAGAGGGCTGTATTTATAGATTTTTGAAGCCAATAATTCAATTGGCCAAGATCGATGGTTGATTTCAAACCTATTAAAATGAACGGTGAGAGATTGAGAATTTGAAAAGAAGATGGAAGTTTAAGAGACAAATGGAAAATGAAGAGACAAATGAAAGGTGTCTCTCATAATTTAAATAAATAAATATTTAATTATGTGTGGAAAATGAAAAGCTTTTAATTAAATATTGAAAATATTTAATTATGTGAGAAGAGAAAAACCTTTTTAATTAAATATTTGAAAATATTTAATTATTGAGAAGAGTGAGGAATTTAGAAAGTGTTTTAATTAAATATTGAAAATATTTAATTAAATGTGAAATGAAGAATATTATTTAAATTTAGAATTTAAACTTGTGATAATTAATATAAATAAATTGTGAAATCTATTTAATTAATTAAGAGGAAGGTAGCATTAATTAAATAAACTTTATTTATTTAATTAAATCAGAAGAATTGGAAAATGAACAATATAAATAAATAATTAAATTTATTTATATGTAGATGACTTAAGAATATTAATTAAATAATTCCTATTTATTTAACTAATAGGTTTGGTTAACCGTGCCCATTTTTAGATGTGTACAGTAACCTTTGCATCTTACATGCCTAGGTAATTTTTTTGATGCTATGTGCCATATCAATATACCACATGTGGTTGAATGCCAATATGGATGCCACATCAGAAGTGGTTTTCACTCTTTCTACTTTCATGGTTGTTTTCTGCAGGGTAGAGCTTTTAATTTGCATTTATAATCATTTTATAGAAAATGGGTTAAGAGGTTTTATTATAAACCTTTAATTCATCTTGTTAATCTTTAAAATAAGAATGAGTGACTTGGTCGATTAGTTGAGGTAGTTATTAGTTATCTTATCATCTTGGGATCATATTGATCTTGTTACAAGTTGGTTACCAATGTAAGGAGATGATATAGTGTGTTTTCATCACTTTGTGGAGAGCATCTAGGGTTATTTAGAGACACATGGAGAGAATTTAGGATTTTGACTCAGTTTGAGGCACTTTTGAGAGGTGTTTATGTTTTGATTAAGTCTTGCATGAATTTTTCAACCATTAGGAGCTCTTTTGGAGAGGATCTAGGTCCTAGATTTTTGGATTTTGAGGGGCTTATGAAAATGAGGTTTCTAGAACCTATTTTGGTGGAGATACTTGGAGATGATGGCTTATTTATGCCTTTTTGTAGCTCATTGTTAGTTAGTTCTTGATATGTTTTTTTTTGCTTTATGAATTTTATAGTCTCTGGAGAATACATCGTACTTTACAACTCAATTTTGACATGAATTCATAAAGGACCTTGGATATCAATACTTGAAGCTTTTTCCATCTTATTTTGTAGAGTTGTGTTTTATCAAAGTGATTGATCAAATCACAAGTGGGGTACTTAGCCTCCTTGTCATTTTTTCTCACATTCTATGCCTTTTTTGCAAGGTGAATTTTTATGAAGGTTGGAAATTGTGCTTGATAATTACACATAGCTTTTAGATTGTGAGAATACCTTTTTGGTTCTGAAAGATAGGTTAACTTAAGCCTTTTTTCAAAATATTTATGCATAAAACTTATTGAAATAGGTTGTGTAAGTGCTTTGTTTCATTTATTGAAAATAAACTGTCTATCCTTTGAAGTTTTATGTTTTTAAGAGTTAGGTGTATCACCATAGGAAAGAATATTTACCAGTTTTAGTTTTATTTCATTTTTGACAGTCCCTCTACCTTTTTTCTTAAAAATTGAATAGATTAGGTGATAACCAATAGGAAGCTGACCTTCTCTGGAAGTTTGTTCTTATCCAAGTATTCATAATTTTTGAGATCATTCCCATGTTACATTGGAATGTTGAATTTCACATTCAACAGGATGCAATATCCAAGTGATAACAGTTACAACACTTTTAAATAAGGCTTGGTAAGTGATAAAAAGAGGTTGTTTAGGTGAATTATGATAGAGAGGTCCTAGAAAAGTTGGGCAATGTGTTACAAGACTTCACAACACCTTTGTAAGACACCATTATATTTTTTTTTATTCACAAGAGTTCAAGGATTAATGTGAATGTGTTTTCCACATTGCAACATTAAATCTAGGAAAATTAGGCCAAAATCCACAGGAAAGGCTCAAACAAGTGAAAAATGTCAAGGATACATTTTTTTGCAAGACAAAAGGAAATGGAACTAGGATTGAAGACTAATGAATTGTAGAATGTATTTGCCCTAGGTATTGATCTATGGGGATAATTCCCCTGGATTGATGACAAAGAGTCTATCTTGTTCTTGTTGAGTTGATTCAAGGATGGAAACATCATTTTGGACAAACGCTATCAGATCACTAAGGATGCCATTGAAGCCATTACTAGGTTGTGTAGTATTGGAGACCTCCCTATGAATAAGACAGTGAAATACAAAGATGTAGATGAATTTACTTGTATCGAAAAAGACCCCCAAGCTCTACTAATAAATACCATTCTTGATCCTATAGTAAGGTATGTTTCCTATGCTATCTCTTAAAAAATATAATTTTGAAATCATGAAGGTTCTACATCGACTATTGTTGTGTATCTACACATAAGATGGTGAAGGAAAATAATCAGTTTGATCTATGTAGCCTAGTAATGGAAAACCTAATTGAAAATGTCAAACTATATTTAGTTGAGAGTTATCCCTTCTGGTTATTGTCTCTACTCATGTGTTTAGTATTCTAGTTTCTGAATTTGTTACTATTGAAGGAGAATGTTGAGTGGAATTTTGAAAATCTTGTCAGAAATTAAGTTTAAAAATATTTGGAATATTTGGAAGATAAAGCAAATACATGTTGCAAATTTTATTTCTCATTATTGTAGATAGATCTATGATTTAATGTGATAGTGTCTATTTCTATGCCTATTAGTCAGTTTAAGGAGGGTTCATCCTCCAATAAGAAGGAGTTAGAGGTTGTCATTGGTGGTTCCCCTCCCAAACCTAAGAAGAGGAAAATTAACACAAAAGATGTCATCACTATCTCAAAAGAGAAGGAGAAGGAAGAAGAGTCTTTGCCTAATTCAGATAAAGTTCATTCCTTGTTGGATGAGGGTGACATGAAAAATATTGGTGAAATATCGAATTCCTGCTCTCTGGTTAGTAGGGCTAGAATTGAATATTCCTTGGTTGATTATATTCTCAAAAATTTTATTACTGTTTCTACAATTTTTGACTTGTTACTGAATGATTTGGTAGAATTTTTTGAAGAAAGGTTGTTGCAAGAAGGATCTGAAGGACATAAAATCCAAGCTATGATTGAAAGGTGTGTGAAAACAACAAAAAATTTATCCAAAGACACTGGTGAGACAAGAGGATGCATTAAGGAGATGTATGACATCTACAAATACTGTCTTTGGCGGCCTACTGTTGTTTATAATTTTAGAAGTATAATTGAAGCTATTGAATTTGAATTGAATGATATTGGAAAGTTCTTTGACTTGTTCAAAGATAAAGATGAAAAAAAAAAAAAAAGTTGGTGAGTTGAAAGTTGAGTTATTGTCTACTTAGAGAAAAAGCGAAGACTTAGTTAAAAATTTCTGGTTGGTCAAAGAAAGTGTTGAGGTCTTATTGGATCATCTCTCTGAGATACTTTCTGATGTAGAGGATTGTGAACAACAGTGCCTATCTTCGGACTGTTCATCATCATTTGAGAAATTCTCTCTATTGGAAAATATGTGTGCTTCAATGGTTTATGCAGTACAAGCTTGGAAGAGGATTCTTCTAACTGTGAGAGAAAGGTACAAGATTTTTTTTTATGTGAAAAGTGTTATTTTTACTTGATTTCCTTAATGTTCTTATTTGGCCCGTTTCTTTTGATGGAGAAAAGGGGGAGAAAATGAAGAGAAAAAAAAGAAGAGGAATTGAAGTACAAAGGGGGAGTGCTTGGAGTATTTTTTTTGCAATTTTTTATGGTTTTGAGTTTCTATTGTTTTTCCATCAATGCCAAAGGGGGATATTGTTGAGAATTTGTTGACAAGATTTGGCATTTTTTTCATCGATGTCAAAACCTGGGATCCAGAAGGTTTTTCTCTGGATGACATACAAAAATGATCTATCCTATCATATACTATGATGTTGTATACTATGGATGTTATCCTTGACTTGGATATGGGAGTACTTCTTTTTGGGAAATTTATGTAAGAAAATTAATTTAGAATAATGAAGTCTAATCTTTTGATATTAGATATTGTGCCCAAAGATTATTCCAAGTATCCTTGCTATCTTGACATTCATGTAGCATGTTAAAAATTTTGGTATGTATAATTGCGTTCCTCTAGTTGGTATTGAAATTGATGATGATCAAGATTTGGTCTTGGTTGTGGAATTACTATTGGATCTGGAACATATCTCATGTAATTCAAAGATCGCTATATTTTGGTAATTATGCTAGGTGATGAACTTATCATATGTATGACCTAATTATGGGTCCCATAGTAATGTGGTAAGAAGATATTTATGTGCAACCTATCCTTTGGATCTGGTGCTAATGTGTGAAGCCTTATTTAATATTTCAAGGTTGTTCTTCAAGCTAACATGTTTTTCTAAGCTGACTCATTATTTTGTACAAGAATATATATATGTGTAGAAAATATTTTTGGTATTGAGGAAGGAGAGTGGTGTGTGTGAATAGATAAAAGGGTGTGAAGGATTATGTGAAAAGAAACAAATAAGGAAGCGAAAGGCAAGTGTTAGGAAGAATTAATTTTTATTGTATATGTTATGCAAGGAAGGTGGGCAAAAGATTCTTTACTCGATCTATTGTAGACAAATATTGTGATCTTAATCAAAACTGACTTCATGCATTAGTAGATGCCGCTTCCTCAGTTCATGTAAAATCTATTTTGTAATCAGATTTTTTTGTATTAGTCAAGAAGTGAGCCCATCAATAGTGAGCCTTACTTTCAATAAGAATTTTGGGAGTGAGCCGTTATAAAAATCACCTTTATTGGTGTCACCTTAACAAGTATTCTATAATTGAGAATAAGCATTCTCCTTAGTTTTTCCCATCTTGGGTTTCCACGTAAATTTTGGTGTTCTTTGTGCATGGTGTAATTTTGTGTTTTCATGTTCATATTATGTTTTGATTATCTAATTAATTTAAGATTGCTCCAGATCAATTAAAATCAATAAAATTGTTTTAGGATAATTGATTCACCCCCCTATCAGTTATTTGGACTTTTCAACAAAGGATTTCTTTTTCCCTTGCCCTTTCATTTCATCTTTATCTTTTTCTCGTGTTTTCCTTTTGGGGATGACAGAAGGCATCAAGAAACCCTATGTCTCTTCCATGTTGACCCGAAAGGTTTTTCCTTTTTTTTCACTCTCTTATTGTCATTCTTTCAGTTCTATATGTATTTGGGGGATGATGACAACTCCAAGCTCTCTAAAAAAATTGTAGCAAAGAACATACTGAACCTAAATCCATAGATCCCTTATGTATTTGGTGTTTTCATTTTGGGATAAATCCATATCTTTATTTTTTCTCTCACATGGCACACCTCTACTTGGAAACATATGACTTGGCATAGGGCTTTCCAAGTTGGCTCTTATGTCTTTCTTCTTATTTTCATTTTTTATTTTCTACTTTAAAGTAATTTCTCATAGTATGGTGTTTAGCAATTTATTTAAAGTGGGGGAATACATTGACATTATTCTTTTGCATTCTCTTTTGCATGGTTCTTAGTGCAACCTTCTTGCTTCATATGATGTGTTTTTCACTTTGTGGATGACATCGGGTGTAATGACCTTCATTAGTGTGATCTATCTTAGCATATTATATTCCTCTTAGTGTCTTGACGTGATGCGCTGCATCCCCTAAGTTGTGAATTTTCTATTCTTTGATTGATCCTCTCTTGGAGACATTAGGCACAATGTTTGCTAAGTTAAAGACCTCACATGAACTAATCAAGATTCCTTTGAACATTTCCTATTTTTTCATTTTGCATTTGTTATTTGACCACCTTTTATAACATAGTTTGTATTCTTGTAGTTCCATCCTATTTTTTCATGAGCTCCAAGCATATAGATTTTTTATAATCTCATGAAGCTTGAAAATCATTTTGTGTGTCACCTTAAATTAAAGTTATCAAGAGGTATAACATTGGTATCGTTGAGCAAGAAGCCCAATCTAAGGCATGAATTTCCCCAAAACCACTTGCATTTGTGTGTGAGTACATATGAGCCATGAGTTTATGTTTCTCACCTTTTAGGACTTCTGATCTAATAGACAACTAGGAGTTTCATCATGTCAGAGTGAGTATGCATTTTCCAAAAAACCAACCTAGATCTCATCCACATCGAGATGGATAGATGGTCGAAGCTTGATCCGATTATCTTTTATTTATTTTCTCATTTTCATCTTTGGAAGTGTATGGTTGTCCTTTTCACTGTTCTTTATATCATTTTCATCTGTGTTCCTTTGTGCTTATGTTGGTTTTCCATGGGATCTTGATCTTGGGGGATTGATCATCCCTCTTGATCATTATCATCTCATCTTGCTAGCATTGGTACATTGGAAACCCCCCTTGATGCATGTCTATCTACTTTACTATGAGTTTGAAGAAGGTTCATCCTCTCACTAAAGTTGAGGCTAAATGTAGTGTCTAAAAATGGGTCCTTTGACATTTTTGCACTCGTTTGGGTCCTCCTTGCGGATTTTGGCTTAGTGTTGCCTTGATTTAGTTTTGTAATGTGGATAAAAAAATCACATTAGGTCATGGGCCCTTGTGAACTAATGGATTTAAATGGTACCTTGCAAAGGTGTTGTAAAGTGTTGTAACACACTTTCACACTTTTCTAGGGTTTTATCAATTAACAAAGCATGATAAACATACTTTCAATCATAATTCACCTTAATATCACCTTATTTGGAGTGTCATAAAATGTTGTAACACACTTTCACATTCCTCTAGGCTTGTCATTAATAATTGGGCTTTCTCATGCTTTAATTGGCCATATTTTGCATCCACATGCCTCATTTATTGCATCTTTTTGACGATAATCCTAACACCAATCATTGACCAATCATAATTCAGGTGTTCTAGGATTGTGTCACCTAGATTTAGTATTTTGGACTCATTCACCACCTTAGACGAATGAGTTCCGCCTAGGTCTTTTTGGCCATGATGTAGTTTTTACACATTTGTAAACACTTTTCATTTTTGGTCTCATACATTATGTGTGATGGGAATCATTCACCACCTTGGGTGAATGAGTCCCATGTCACAAAAATTCAAATTTAAATCAAATTTCTGATGGGATTTTATTCTCCTAGATCTTATGTTGGCTTGCACTGTTGTAATTTTGACAATTCTTGCATAATTGAGTATAAATACAAGGTTCTTTCACTCATTTTCATGTAAGAATTTTGTGAGAGAATCCTTATAGAAAATGGAGTTCACAAGAGCATTTGAGAAAGAGAATTCAAGGCATTTGGTGGAAACCCTAATTTTTTTCATGGTTCCATTGAATTTCATGACTAAATCATGATAGCTAAAGTCTTGATTGTCACTAGAGTTGTGGTTTTAAGGGTTCTATCTATGCCTATACCCTTTTTTGGTATTCAAGATTATAATTTTTTGTTGACTGGTTGTATCAGGTTGCCAGTCACCTCATAATCATTTTATGGCCTCATGTCTCATTGCTTTATAGGCCCCATCATAGTTTCCCTGTCGTGGCTAGGAGGTCCCTTTTAAAAAAAAAAATTGTCCACGTGCTTTAAAGAATCCTAAGTCAAGCCCAGAGTTGTCTACAACCCATCGCATGATCACTTGAAAATGCTCGTGCATAACCCACGATGAGCAACGATTACACTCCTTTCACTGTTTTGGCTTCATCACCTATTGCACATTCTTTTGAAACTTCCCATGTCCATCCCATGACAAGTGATGTAATGTATCTCCCTACCGCTAGTGGGTTCATTTCTCATCACTTGAAGAATATCTATTGATGGAGGGTAACCTATGATGAGTAACACAGTTCACTTTTTAACCCATCACTCGTCTTTGTGTTGTCACTAGTTACCTCATGTTGTTCACAAGGGAACCCATGACTATCGATGGGTGGAGTTCCTTTCCACCACGCGGGCTTGATCTATCACGGGTTTAGGTTGTTTTGTCATGTGTAATGGCATGATGAGAAATTCTAATGATAGTCTCTGATCAGGTTCTTTTTGTGATGCAAATCAATGGTCAATATCTCATCACTGGCTTCACTGTGATTGCTTGATGAGTCTCCAAACAAATAATGGAAGATGTGATGGGCGATGTGATTCAGTTTGTCTCTCAGATCTTCCCACAATCATCAAGTTTGATGATGCCTATGTTGAGGATGATGGAGTAAGGATGCAAATGGGTATGTGGTAGTTTCAAACATCTCCTCATTATTTTTAAGTATGATTAATAAAGCAAGTTGCAATCATTAATGGGCCTCATTGATCGAGTTTTAAATCCTCAAAAATTGATGGCTAGCATTCAACATGCAATTATTGATTCTTTCTCATCTGAGTGAACTGGGATGGCCATTAATTGTAGCGTGCTTTCAACTCCTATATTTAATGGGGATTTTCTATATTTTGTTCGGTCATCTGCATTTATAAAGGCCCATAAATAATTATCACCGATGCTGGAAGAGTGAATTATGGGTGCTTAAAGAGTTCACACGAAGGTGGATATTTGATATCTCCTGGTATGTAAGTATATATGCATGTGGTATTCTTGTTGTAGTTTGATAATTTTTTCTATCTGGTGGTTGTGGTGTTTTCATTTTCTATGCGTGGGAGTTTTTTGAAGGTTATAGCTTGTGTTTTTCGCTGTGCAATTAGCTTTGGTTAGTATTGGCTATAAGAATGAGTGAGCCAAGTTCCCCTATTACACTAGTCCATAGATCAAGAAGATTGATTTTGCAAGAATCATTGGTGTATATGCTTGGAGAAAAAAACAACTATGTCAAAGATTCCAATTGTTCCAAGGGCCAGGAGAACTGTTCACAGGAAGGTTGAAAGAGTTACTATCAAAATCACCTCCAATCTTAGAAGTAGGACTTCCTTGGGGGAGTTGGTTGAACCTAAAGTGAAAGGGGATGTTGCATTTGTGAAATAATTAACAAGGACAAGTGTAGGTCCTAGGGTTTGTTTAGGGAAGCCCAGTGCTCTTCTCATAATTTTTGATAGTTCTTCAGGAGAGGAAGGAGGAGCAAGCCCTAATGCTAGCTATTACCATGTTTCTCTTGTTCCATATAGTGACTCAGATGACAAGGTGATCATTGAAACCCCACTCTCTTTCAAGGAGCCTTCTGAGGGTGTCTACTCAGCAGTTGACAAGGTTAGGTAAAATCGATGATCTCTCTTATTGATGTCTGGTTTTTGGGTGTTGTGGTGATCTAATTCCTATGTGGTTGGTCTAGTGGAATTTTTTGTTGATAGTGATTTTATGCAGTATTCGATGGTGTGATGATTTTGGTGATACCAAATTCTAGAAGGCTTGAGTGGCATCTTCAAAAAATTCCTTGGCACTCTTTTTCCTTTTTTCCTTTTTCTTTCCCGTTGTGTGTGAAAGATTAAATGTAACGATTTAGGAATGGGACCAAATGAATTTAAATTAATTTTGAAATTATCATGAAATGTAACTGTAATGAGCCCAATGCTTATTTATCTATTATGTTATAAAAGATATTTCAAGGCTAATTATATGGGGTTGAATTTTTGGGATTTCTAAACTATTTGGGTAGGAATCCATATAAGCATATTCTAGACACCGAAAATTGATCTAGGCCTGCGAGCACCATTTTTGACATATTTTTCTATTATCCATGGTCAGGATTAAATAATGTTTATTATTTAATTACCCTTTCTAACACATATTTACTCTATTAATTAAATACCCCTTTTTCATTAATTCATTAATTCATAAATAACCTTTATTCAATTTTATTAATTAAATAAATCATAATTATTTAATTATTTTGCTAACGAATTAATTCTTCCTTCTTAATTAAATGATTTATTATTTAATTACCCCTTTTTCATACTTCAACTATAACTAAATATTTATTATTTAGTTATTCATTTAACCCCCTTTATCTATAATTAAATATTTATTATTTAATTTATTCAATTCCACCTTTGCAACAATCAAATTAAATAAATATCTTTATTTAATTTAATTAAATCTCTCACTTTAGAATGTTGAATTAAATTAACATTTAACTCATATGTATTTATTTATGTCACATTATTCTATCAATCAATTGACTAATCATTCACTCATCTTCTAACTCGAGATCTATTTTTAGTTCTCCAGTTATCTTCAGATTCAACATCTGATTGTCTCTGCAAGAGGACTCTCTATCACAACTAGTTAGTTAACTAGTTCTAACTCATATGCATGATGTGTTTATTAATTAAATATCTTTATTTAATTAATTAACTCATGTTTGCATTCAAATGCATTATTCTTCAATTTATAACTTTTTCTTTAACATTCAAAGTCTATTTCTTCTATTTTTGAAGACTCTTAACTGAAGATTAAAATCTTGAAATCATGTTCTAACTCACATTATAACTTAGTCTTTATCCTACAGTCTTTTCTCACTCATGTTATAACTCACATTCTATCTGAAACAGAACTCACATCGCATGGAATTTATCAATCTCATCGATCGATCTCTCTTTCAACCTAAGCCAATCGTTCGAAAACCCAAAGTCTATAAAATGGCCTATCATTATCATTATCCTCCTCCCGAAATCATATACTTTTGAGAAGAAAATTGTCTTTGATATTTTGCTTAGACACTCGACGAAGTTATGCTTGCATCAATACTGAGAAATCTAAGGAAAGAATACTAAAACAACAAAATGGAGAAGAATTGAATGCATATTCGATGAGACCTTTTCAATTAATCTTTTTAGTTATTCATTATGTTTATTTCCTCATTCTTTGTGATTTGATTTAGATTAATATTGGTTAGATTAATATTAACATCATTTATTCTAGTTGTAGATCTATCATTCCAGGTTTTATTCTATGTTCCATTTGGTGAACCCGATGTGAACATGCTTCAAATTCACACATCTTTTCATCTTTTCATTTTTATTTTTTTTGCAGGTTATCATACGGTGCACCACATTTGTTCAGAAAAATGCGCATATGTCCTCACGGACAGCATTTGCCATCCCAAACTGCATCCACCTATCAACAAATCTGCGAATCACATCCACCTATCAACATCGAGCCGCATATGTGGCTCGAAACGCTGCATCTACCTAATAATCACTTTTTCACTTTTTGGTCATTTTTGTACATCCTTTTTTTCATTCTCGCTATATAGGTTGTTTTGATTTTTGCTAATGTTTGTTTACAGTTGTGTTAAGGTGGATTAACTTAGTGTTTGAAGGATGAAGCATAGAAGACAATAAAAAACCAAAACCATATCTTTTCTGTAGGACAAAAGTCGAAGACACCAAAACACGAACTACTAATCAATTTGCATATAGGACCTAATGCCTTTGTTTTTTTTTTAGCAAGCTTTCTATTTGGTATATAGATAACTATCATTTGGAATAAAAATAATCACTAGATCTTCTTTGTCTGGTGTGTTGCATAGATTTTTCACCCCTTACGATTCAGTATATGAAAGTATCCTCTCCCCTTGTGCAATCGTGCGATCCTAGGTGTAAGAGAAACAATTACTGACTCTAGAACTTGGGCCTATCTTGGTGGGAAAAAATACTCACCCCAAGACAAATCAGACTGGTAGCACGCTAGATGCCAAGCGACTTCCAACTAGTATATAAAAGTGGATTCTTGGGGAAAGCCCAAGAATAACACACACTATTCCAATGAGATGGAAAAAAATGGACTCTTTCCAACGTTGGATAGTGCCCCACAAATGGAATTCCCTTACTAAACACCTTGTTGTAGATTTTCCAAAATCCCATCTATTTGCTGCCACAGCAGGGTTGGCCTTATGAAGTAGTCTTGCATTCTTACGATTTATGTGTGGAGATAAGATGTATGCCATGGGAGTTTCATAGGTACAGTATCTTGGCTACCCCGTATAAGTAAGTGTCATGGAGGGGAGCCAGTGTGGTCAAGCTACTAGTCATCGGCCATAAATATGCATAGCTAGAGAAATCCAAGTAAGAACTCAACAAGTATTGTCAACAAAGCCTAGGTTGTAAATTTTTTTGGTCTTAACAGTCCTCTCATCAAAAATTGAAAATACATTGATTTTTGTGCTTGTTTTTGCTAGATTCGTCAAAAATATTGATCAACAAATGGAGTCAGTCATAACAACTTTTGGAAAACTACAACTGTCAAAAAAGTGAGTCGTAACTATCATGTTAAACACTGCATCTATCTTAGTGAGTTGCATCTATTAGGGGAAAAGCTGCATGTGTCTGTCAAAAAAGTTCATTTTCACAATGTGGATATTATGAGCTATAACTGTAAACTTTCGAGTTGCATGTGTGCATGCAAGCTGCATCTATCAATTTTCAAGCCGCAAGTGTCTATCAGAAATTTTAGGTTCACAGAGTCCATATATATAACCGCATGCGTATTACCAAAGCTCATTTTTCATAACAAAAACCGCATTCATCAATTCACCGCATGCACATTGGTAAACCGTATCTGTCAAAAATTCCAAAATATGTCAGTATCCGAAACAAGGTTTTAGTCAAATCACCGCATGCACATTGGTAAACCGCATTTGTCAAAATTTGAACTGCAACTATTAGGTTAACTGCATTTGACTATCAACAGAAAACTTCAAAAACCACAAACTGAGTTTCAAACATCACTGTCACTTTCGCTTCTGGTTCTTACGATCAACCTTGGACAAAAACTGATAATTTTTTCTCAAAATCCTTGCATCATTAGGTGTCATATACGTCTTAGTCATAGTCAACGTCTTGGTCATAGTCATCCTAAGTTGCATGCATATAAATACTTCCTAGGAAATTGCATATCATAGAATAGATAAATTTCCTCGTCATTGGATACGTTCATGTTCCGATTTGTCACAAGTCATTGAACCTAGTCACTTTAGTCCTATTTGTGAATCTTTCTAGCTCAAGGGTCTAGTTTGGGAAATTCACCTTGTCAACTATCCTTGTCCTACAATCAGGTTCCTTGGTCAAACACAAATCCTTGCATGCATTTATTCCATAGGTGGTAAGTTATACCTATCTTAGACTCATTTATCATCATAGTCTACTTGAGATCTTGCATATTGTCCCTCCTATCATGCATCATCTTAGTATATGTCATTTTAGAAATCACTTTTAGCAACATCCTTTATTGTCAAAAAATCCAAAAACTTAGACATAGGATATATCACTTGTTAGACATAGTCTACATTACCCCATTTTGAGCAACTTTTCATGGTCGAAACAAGATCTCAAAAGAAACAAAAAGAAATGTCTGATCCTAGCGAATTTGTCAATCCATTCAGAAATTAACCATCAGGGAAAGAAAGACCACATAGACCTTTGCTTGAGAAACACGTCACTAGGGACACACATGGACAAATTTACATTGAAGACATAGATGCAGCAGTTTTTAGATCCTGAATTTTCATCCTTCATGGATGAGTGTTTGGAAAATGATCCCCAATGCTATCTAGCAAAGTTGCTAGTAGAAGGTGCCACACTACCACTAGGATTTGGTATTCATACTTTAAAAACACAGTCTACTCAACCAATGCAAACTACGACGTCAAGTGTTTGAATTCCCCAAATCACCGCAGCAATACCGATCGACATACCAACTCAAACATCATCAATTGTAAACACAACACCTTTCAACATAACACAAGGTTTATAATTTAATGCGGGAGCAACATAATCAAACCCCTTTGGCACCAACACAACTGGTAAGAGATCCAAGGTTGGCATGAATATACCTATACCAAATCAGAACACATGAACTGGAAATTTTACTATACCAAATCAGAACATGCATACATGATATATTCCTATACCAAATCAGAACACGCAAACTTGAAATATCCCTATACCAAATCAGAACATGCAGATAGGATATATTCCTATACCAAATCAAAACATGCAAACGGGAAATATTCCTATACCAAATCAGAACACGCAGATAGGATATATTCCTATACCAAATCAGAAAATGCAAATGGGATATATTCCTATACCAAATTAGAACATGCAGATAGGATTTTTTCCTCTACCAAATCAAAATATTCAAACAAGAAATATCCCCAATCCAAATTAGAAAATTCTAATGGGATACATTCCCTCACCAAATCACAACCCGTCATAGAACATGGCATTTCAAAATATCTACATGGATCCAAACAATGCCAACAACATGTTCTTGACACAATTAGATGTCCTCCAAAAAAAAATGAAAACTCTTCAACAACAGATGGAAAACATGTCTATGTCTGGCAAATGAAATATCTTAGTGCAAGATCTATGTCCATTTCCATTCGACAAAGCGCTCTATATGACACCTTTCCCCCATGAATACATTATACCAAATTTTCCAAAGTATAATGGGAGGAAGAATCCTTTGGAACACATTAAAGAATTCTCAATGACATGCATGGACATATTGTATGATCCCACATACTTGATGCAACTATTTGCACGAACCCTCATAGGGATAGCATTGGAATGGTTTTCTAAATTACCGTATGGTATATGATCCTAGGGTGAATTAGCCGAGAATTTTGTCGAACATTTTTCCTTTAACATAGAGAATGAAGTAAAAATAGCAACCTTGTGCCACATGACACAAGAAGATGACAAAACTTTCACCACTTTCTTCAAGAGATGCAGAAGTCTAGCTAGCTGATATCTAGTCGAAATACCTGAAAAACAGAAGGTCATGATATTCCTCGAAAACATCAATCCGAAACTGAGAGGTGACTTATAGGTACATTGTTGCACTTCTTTCCTAGACTTGGTACAAAAGGGAATCATCCTTGAAAAGGGCCTTATTGACAAAGGAAAAATAAAAGTACCAGGTAGAAGCCCAGAGGTCCAACATCAAAACACACTGAATGATAGAAACAAATTCTTGTCTAGAAACAAGAATGTCACGAATGATGAGATTGTTAATGCTAAAAACATATATACGAGACTAGTTCTCACACTTAGAGGATACAACCAAAATGAAGACATGATGAAAAGTCCAGATCAAATGGCTAATTATGTCCAAATATCACAACAAAGACCCCAAAGGAGATTTCCTACACGTGAATTTACACCTTTAGGACAACCAATCGAGATTGTTTTCAAATAATTAGTCAAACATAATCTCATTAAACCTTTGGAACCATGAGAATATGATCTTGGATAGTTCAAACCTTCATGGTGGGATGACAATGCCTATTGTGACTATCATTACACAAAAGGACACAACCTACAACAATGTCGACAGTTACATAATATCATACAAGACTTTGTTGAAAACGGAACCATAGAGGTAAATGGGCAAAAAAATACTAAGAACAGTGATCATAAGGTCTTCATAGACCCATTACATGACCACGTAAAAGGAAAATCATCCAGTTCGGGAACCAAGAACAATCCATCTACCAACTACACTTGTACCAAGTATGAATATGGTAAAGGATCAATCGTAAATCACCTCCGAGCTGTCACTGAAAAATGTCAACACCATCATCATTAAGAAGCACCCAGAGTATGCTGTGAACACATCTAGAACTAAAATAACTATTCCAGGTCCTTCTTCTGAACCACCTATCCAAAGGTCCAAATTTAGATACAATCTCCTCGATCAATTGAGAAAAACCCCTGCACAAATATCTATCTTGGAACTATTGACTTTGTCACCAGAACATCGAGCCATTCTTGACAAAGCATTGAAGAACACGACTGTTCCAATAGACTTAGATGTCAATCATTTCAAAGAAATGGTGGGATATTTGACCAACTTGCATCATGCCACATTTTCCCAACAAGATTACTCAACCAAAAATTATGATCATAATGACCCATTACATCTTGAAGTCCTAGTCCATCAAACCAAAGTCAGACGAGTCTTGCTAGATGGAGGAGCAGGTTTGAACCTGTGTACTCTAAAATTGGTTAAGGCATTAGGATTCTCAAAAGACTACATAGACACTTCTAAGAGTATACTTATGAAGGCTTATGATGATGAGGAAAGATCATCCAAAGGAGTTGTCACACTCCCTATCATATTGGCCCAAAAATTATGAACACCAGCTTCCAAGTCTTGGATCTCACCCTTCCATACAACTTGTTGTTAGGTAGACCTTGGATACATGCAATAAAAGCCATACCTTCAACATATCACCAATGTCTTAAATTCCCTTATAATGGCACCGAGATCACGATCGATGGTGATCTAGATCCTTTTCAATATTGTACAAGCCTAAGGGAAATTCCACAATGACAAGTACCAGTTAACCAAGAAGCTTCATCATCCACTTTAGCGCTATACGTTGACCCATCACATCTTACCAAGTCTATTTCATTCCAACGACCATCAAGCACTCCTAAGGTTGAGATCCAAGACAAGGGTTGTGGCCAATATTACATAAAGGCATCATACTGTGTCAGTCAACTGATTCCACCTAAGGCATATGGCTTACCCATGGAAAATAGAAGGCAGTTAGTAGTCACATTCCATGTTACCCCTACAATGACATTGACCAAATGGTGAGAGTTAAGTGAAGAAATTGTGGACCATGAAGATATTACCTCCTGGTTGTATCAAGAAGACAATGAATACCCCCTATCGTCTATTCAAATAGATAAGGAGCAATATGGAAAAGGCTTTAAGATTATACAAAATGAAGGCTATGATGGGCACAGTGGGTTAGGACTACATCAAAATGGAAGGACGGAACCAATCACTATCTCACCACCACCAAAATACCTAGGGCTAAGGTTTCAGCCACTTAGAATTGGGTTTCCTAGTACGTTGTTACCATTTCAAGAGGAAGATTGTGCTTATGCAGGCATTGAGACATCTCACGAACCACTTCCCCCAATCTCTGACGAGTCTCACAAACCACTTCCCCTAGTCTATGACGAGTCTCACAAATCACTTCCCCTGGTTTACAATGAATCTCTCGACATAAGTGATTGGGAATGGGATTCTTTTTCCTCTGCCAGTACCATGAACACAGATGATATCTTTGGAGAACTGGACCTAAAGGTAAAACCTATACTAAAAATGACTAGTCCCCATCATAGGAAGCACTTGTCTAAAGAAGAATGGCATAAATACTATTATTTGGAAACCCCTGATCATGCATCTTCGACACCTGTCGAACCATCTTCTAGCAACTCATCCCTTACTATAGTCCCACAAAAGAATATACCTACTTATAGGAAGAAGAATAAGAAGGAATTGGTCCAAAACTTCTATGATCATGTCAACCACTCTATATTCACCTTGTCCGCTACTACCTTTAAAAACTCCGATGATGACATGCCTCTCATATATCCCAAACTTATCGACTGGGATCAACAAGGTACACCCATTATAGATACATTCTATAATGACGAACCAATTGTTGAGTTCATGGGACTTCGAAAAGGCATACCAAGAGGGTATCATAAGGCTGGTTTTACCATAGACTTGGATGACAAAGAATATTTTGGGGAGTCTATTTACACCTCTAGTCACAAAAATGAGAATAAAAATAAAAAAGACAATGAAAATAAAAATGATGAGTCCCTAGGTGAAAACCAAAAGGCACCTTTGGACAAAGAGACAGTCAAAATAAAAGACGTATCTGAGGGTGAAAACCTCTTAGAGGCACCCAAGGATTGAGGTTTAAATATTATTCCTGTTAAACAAGAAAAGTCACCAATGCTAGTAGAAGAGTTTATTGCACTCAACATAGGTACAAAAGAGAATCCTCAGATGGTATATTTTATAGCTTCTTTAACAAAGACAAAAAAACATGAGTTTAAGGAATTATTTAAAAAGAGACAGATAAACTTTGCATGGTTGTATGCTGACATGCCTGGGCTAGATCTAGACCTTGTATTGCACCATCTACCATTACAAATAGGTATTAAGCCTGTCAAACATAAGCTAAGGAAAATGCATCCACAAATTTCTCTATTGGTCAAGGCAGAACTTAAGAAACTCTTGGATGTTGGATTTATAAGAGCTATAGACTATGGAGATTGGATTTTGAATCTTGTGCTAGTGACTAAACCAACTAGGGGAATTCGCATTTGCAAAAAATTTAGAGACATCAACAAGGCATGTCCTAAGGATGACTTCCCTTTGCTGAACATAGACATGATAGTAGATCTTATAGGAGGATACAAGATGTTATCCCTCATGGATGGTTTCTTTGGATATAACGAAATCAAAATTGCAGTTGAAGACCAACACAAGACAACTTTCATGTTTCCATGGAGCACATACTATTTGAATGTTATGCCATTTGTGCTTAAGAATTCAAGAGCTACCTATCAATGGGCAATGACTACAATTTTCCATGACTTTGTACACACTCTCATGGAAGATTATTTAGATGACATTATAGCTAAATCAAAAACAAGGGCAGATCATTTGAAGTTTCTAGACAAGATATTGCAGAGGCTAGAGAATTACGTCAGGCTAAATCTGAAGAAGTGTGTCTTTGGAGTGAAATCAGAGAAATTGTTAGGGTATATCATTTCCCAAATAGGCATTGAAGTAGATCTGGAGAAGGTAAGAGCTATAATAGAAATGCCTCCTCCTATCAGCATTGGTCAACTAAGAAAACTACAAGGAAGATTATAGTCCATCAGACGTTTCATTGTACAACTGGCAGACAAAATACACCCATTTCAACATTTTCTCAAGAAAGGAGTACCATTTGTGTGGAAACATAAATTTTAGGAATATTTCCAATAAATCAAGGACTACTTTCTCACTCCACCCATTTTAATGCCACCTGTAGATGGGAAAACATTGATATTCTACATTTCAGCAATTCAGTTAGCATTAGGAGCTCTTCTCACACAACACGATGATCAGGGTCATGAGAGAGAAATATACTACATCAGTCATACCTTGGTAAGATATGAATTAAAATATATCAACATAGAATGTGCATGTCTTGCGGTAGTCTTTTCTACTCAAAAAATATGGCACTATATGCTCAATCGCTAAACATTATTGGTTGCAAAGATTGATCCCCTCAAATATCTCCTAAGTAACACAACATTAATAGGTTGAGTGGCTAAATGGGTTATGATACTTAGACAGCATGACATTCAATATGTAGAGAGGAAGGGTATAAAAGGAAAAGTGATTGCAGATCAGTTAGTAAATGCACCCATGAAGGCAGACCATCCTTTAGTGGCGGATTTTCTTGATGAATTCATCTTTAATATTGACACTAGAACAGACTAGAAATTATACATTGATGGGTCACATACACAACGTGGTTCAGGAGAAGGTATTATATTTGTTACACCTCAAGGTGATACCATTCCTAAATCATTCAGGATTGCTTTCCCTTGCACCAACAACATAGCAAAGTATGAAGCCTTTGTGACATGATTAAAAATGGTAGCACAATGGAAGATTAAGAGTCTACATATTTTGGTGATTCTCAGCTAGTAGTCTGGAAAGTAAATGATGATTATGAGACTAAGGATGAGAAAATTACCCCCTACAAGCACATGGCTGACAGTTTCAAGTAGTACTTTGATCATATTTCCTTTCAACAAATACCACATATTCAGAATAGGGTAGTAGATGCTATGGAAACTGTGGGTTCCTTATTTGATATTCTAAGTAACGTGCCTAATTTTGAGTTTTTGGTTGAACAAATGTTGGTCCCCACCTATGATATCCCCGATTCTATGATGGTGTGTACAATTTTTGGTCCTACTTCCCCTTGGTGTAAATACATATTCGACTACCTAACTGACCAAACCTTACCTCTAGACCTATCAAATAGCCAACACCAAACCTTCATCTGTAAGTCACCTAAGTACACCATCATCGGAGATACCCTATATAAACATACCTTAGATAATGCTCTAATGAGATGTCTCGATGTTGAAGAAGCACAAACAACTTTGTGAGCAGTGTACAAGGGTATATGCAAATCCCATTTGAGTGGTCCTACTTTAGCCCATAATATTATGAGATTAGGTTATTATTGGCCTACAATGGAGAAAGAATCATATATATTTGTAAAGAAATATAGATAGTGTCAGATACATGGAGATTTCATAAGAGAACCAGCACAAGAGCTTTGTCCAATTACATCACCATGGCCTTTTACCCAACGGGGACTTGACCTCATAGGTAAGATACACCCTCCATCATCCAATGGCCATAAACTCATCATAACCGCCACCGAATACTTCACCAAATGGATTAAAGCTATTCCCATGACCTACATAACCGGCACGCAAATATCCAAGTTTATCTTAAACTATATCATTTTTTGGTATGGTGTACCCCAATCCATAATTAGAGACAATTGCGGCCCATTCAAAAACCAAGAAGTACGCCATCTATGTAAATATTTCTATATGAACCATCATTTTTCCACCCCATAATACCCACAAGGTAATGGCCAAGCAGAGGCATCTAATAAAACCATTGATAGAATCCTGAAAATGACTTTCAATGACATTGGTCGTGACTAGCACCTACAACTTAATCCTACCTTATGGGATTACCGTACAAGCATCTATATTCCCACTAGCATCACTCCATACTCCCTCATATTCGTGTCTAAAGCTATCTTACCTATTGAGGTTGAAATACCTTCCCTGAGGGTATCCTTGAAGGGTCACAATGATGATGAAGAATACCATGTATCTAGATTACAAGAGTTAGAATTACTAGATGAACGAAGACAGAAAGCACTAGACCATTTGCAAGCATATCAGAATCATCTTTGTCGAAGCTATAATAGGAAAGTTCTAAATAGACACTTTGACATTGGTGACCTAGTTTTAATGGAGAATCCCAAGAATCAAGCTGAATGGGAAAAGCCAAGAAAGTTTGAACCTAACTAGTTAGGGCCTTATATTGTCACAAAAGCCTTTGGATTAGGAGCGTACCAACTCTCTACTCCTAAAGGAGAGCCACTTTTTTCACCAATCAGCAACCTCCATCTAAAAAGGTTCTATGCGTAGCTTCTGAGCATCTTTGTCTTAACCAGAAAAGTACAAAAAAGAAAAATGGTTAACTTGATGAAAACTTGGCAAACAAGCATCTTTGTAACATCGAGAATCAACAAAAAAATGTAAAGAGAAATAATCCGTCCAATAGTGAAAACCGCTTCGGTGGTGCTATGGATAAGTACCATGGTGAAAACCTGGCAAACAGGTGCCATGTGTAGTCAAACTCACTCTTTCATTTACCATAATTCCAATCAGACTTTTTCACCATCCCTCATAATAAATGGTTGTCTTATCCATTGCTTGGAATGATTGACACTTAACATCCATTCTGTCACATTTCCTCACTCCATCTCACATGTCTTATTCCCAACTAGGGAAAAATCCTTGTTCTATGCCATGACACCTTGTACATAACTTTGCACCATCGTAAAATGTCCTGAAAAATCCAAAAACATTAGAAATTTTTTTTAAAAAACACAAAAAAATCAAAACATGTCAAAAAAATCCCAAAAAAAGCATCAATCATGTCAAGATAGTCATGTTAAGTCAGTTGTATACATAGTTGAACTACGTTGCCTCTACGACTGGGACTTAGGCAAGGCCATAAATCGATGTGTCACCGAGGCATTAGGTTTGTTTCTCTAGGTTTGTCATGTATCACACACATTAAAATCATGACTCTTTGTACATTCAAAGTCGTTGGTCATGTTGAACTATGAGGTCTCTATGTGTACAACGTAGGCAAGGCTAATCAATTGATGAGCTTCTGAGACCACACTAGGTCAGTCAAATAGGGTTCATTCACATTCAGTTCACTATCACACACATTGCATATCATTCACTTAGATTCATGTCTTTAACCACATTAGGTCAGTCCTTTAGGGTATCATCTCAAGTCATACATGGTCAACACACACACTATAATCAGTCAACGAATCAAAAAAAGTCATGCACCAACAAGGCAACATCTCAAACAGTCATCAAGTCAATATCAAACAAATTGTCAAAATGATCAACTTATGTCTTTGGAAGATATGTCTTTCTTGTCAACATACGTCGTCAAATTGTCATAGCCTCATGTATCTTGTCACATCAACGTCATCAAGCTTCAACGTCTTATACAACGCGTGTATTTTTGAAACCAAGCTTTGTCATGCCTTATATAGATAGTCACCAAGTCGAAACCAGACTCAACATCTTATTGCGGTATGTGTCATCCATCACATTATGCTATGTCAAACATCAAACAATCAAACAATCCCACAAGATCAAGTTTTTGCAAATACTCTTATTTGGCTTTATGACTTTATATCTTATTTTTTCTTATCTTGTTATTGATTTGTGAATTTAGTCTGGTTACTAGCTCTCTCAAGGATGTCCCTTGAAGGATTTAGATAAGCAAGGATGTCTCTAGACTCTTTTTCTTTGGCTGTTGTCTGTCAACTGTCTTTTTAACATTGGTTTTTGAGTCATGTTACTAGTTTCCTCAAGGATGTGCTCTCTATCATTTAAAGGAGCAATGATGTCTCATGAATCATCTTTTATTTATCTATTGTCTATGGTTTGTCTCGAAAAAATGACTGGGGCAATCTTGTCCTTAGTCTGAGTTAAGACACTCCTTGTCTACAACTGTCTGTTTTTTGTAGATGGATGATTTTGTACACTATGGTCTATCTCATATCATGGTGTGTACAATCCATTTGTGTCATAGCCTGCCTAGTATGATAACAATCAAGCATAGCATATTTGGCTTTATGTCAAAGATTATGTGTTTTTCTCAATCAATCAACCTTCGTTATTTCTTACTAACATGCTGAATTCATTCATGCTAACATTTATCTTTTTCGACATAATGATAAAGTCATGTGACACAACAAAAACATTAGATAATCTGCATATGCATACATTCTATTAACATGTCATATAGTTACATTGCATTAACATCTTCATTACATATTTAAGAAACCATTGCATAATAGGCATTTCATCATCATAAGATACATAATGTAAACATTGCATGTACATATCACCATCACATATAAATAAAATCATATACATTCATTACATCCATTATCATAAGTAAATTAAGACATCCATAACATCATTATAAAATGCATAACTTATAACATGTAGAAACATTTATTCATAAAACATGTACATACATCATCTAGGAAACATAATCATGTAGAAGCAATGCATCATCATAAAATAGAACTGCATATCATGTAGAAACCGCCAAAAATCATATATATATATCACTCAAAATAGTGTGTCACAGTACAATATTAGAGTGTATCCATAAATAAAACACGAGCTCAGAGGCCTAACCCCTCTCCATGAGTGCACTATCTCTCTCTGCACAGGAACTGTCTCTCTCTATATGAGAACTATCTCTCTCTATCCTCATAGCATCAAGCTCTATTGTCATCAGTCTCAATCTCTTCTCTAAGGCCTCCCTATCACCATCCCTAGGGGCATCATCCTCCCGTCTCCCCTCCAAAATCTGATCCTTGAGCTCTCTCTCCTACTCCTCCATTGGTGCCTCCTCCTCAACATCATCCTCCCCATATCCTACTAGAATACCTAGAGGGTCTATATCCATATCCATATCCACATCATCTATGACATCCTCTCTCCAATATCCACCTTGGCTTGCTCCTCTAAAACCGCCTCCTTGGAAGCATGTTCATCCCCAACCTATACATCAGCTCCACCTCTAATGTCCAACATCAGTACATCCTCTACTGCTACCTCTTAGATAGGTGAAATTCCACCTACCCGACCCCCTCTCCATCCTCTCCGTCCTTGCCTACCGCCTCTACCATCATCACCCCTCCCTCCAACTCTACCAACTCTAGAACCTCCACCTCTCCATTGCCCTCTCGGTCCTATGCCTCGTCTCTCCACTGGTGCCGGCTGATCTAGATCAGTGTATGGAATAGGATGATGCTTTGCCCACCATGCGTCATATGCAGCTATCGTCCTTGGGTCTGCTGCTCCATCTTTGCATCCCCACTGTACTTGTTGTAAAGCCTATATCTCTGCCTCTAGAGTAGCTACTAGAACCATGGTCCCCCAATATGGAGCCTCTCTAGATGAACAAGAAAACTCTTCTCTACTCTGAGGCTCATCTTGAACCTTGCCAAAATGTCTCAGAACTCTATCTAGAAAGTGTCACTCTATGATATGCACACTCAAAATAGTCCTCCCAGTCAGGTATTGTGTTTGTCTGTAAAACAACAAATGTATATCCTCATTTGACAACTCCTCATAGTCCATGTATGGTCTCCAAGTGAACTAATCTAGAATGTTGAGTGCATGTATCCAATATCTAGTGTCTCCCAAATGGCTTCAAGTGATGTGCCCCATGTATCAGAAAACATATAGAGCTCTCTCCCATTGCTCTATAGTAACTAGAGGATGAAAGATAGCTATCCTCTCCCAAGCACACACCATCAGGAGAGTGGTCTCACAACTCAGTGACTGTGCGTCTTTATATGTAATATCATGTAAGTCAAAATACAACATCCCCAATAGACATGGACCCCAAGCATACATGGTCTATCTCTCCAGCATACCAACCAGCCTCTCACCCCATCCAACTGGAAAACCATGACCCCGTCAGTCTGGTAGAACTATCCCCCCTATCAGTGTATATAATATGCAGTTGATTGTATCATATCTATCCGCCAACACCAACCATCTGATCTCATAGTGCTCAATGTTGAGCCTACTGATATCGTCCACCTGGTAAAATCTCGCTAGCTCGATCAATCTACACTCGGTATCATACATCACCCGCTCTCCTCTAATCGGAAATCTCAGTATCCTATACACATCCTCTAGTGTGAAAGTTGCCTCCCCAGTCAGCAAGTGAAATGAAGATGTCTCAGAGTGACATCACTCACACAACATAGTGAGCATCCCCCTATTCACCTGAAAAAGTGGGCATCGAAAGATAGTGATGTAGAACAAGTCTCCATATAAGCCATATCTTTGCACTACTAAGATGATCTCTCAGATCGAATGTGTCATGACGTGTCTCCCATGTATATATAGGATCTAATACAACTTGCATTTCAACCACGATTTTAAGATTTTCAACATTTTCCTTAGAAAAATTTACCAACCAAATGTGACTGACTTTAACAGATGTGGTGCACTCTTACAAATGTGTTGCAAGACAACTCATTTGTGTCGCATATTTCATATGCATTGCAAATTTCCACCACCTATTTCTACCCACTGCAAATGGAGTGCAAACAAACCAAATGCGGTGCAAAAAGCCAAATGCGATGCATTTTCTAGAGCCTATCTATCTGCTACATATGCGTTTCACTAATGCACATGCGGTTCACTACCCTACATGCGTTTATACCTAATGAAGATGCATTGCATAACTACATATGCAGTGCATTATAAATCAAATGCAATCATTCCCTAATATGCCTAATCTAACCTAGACATGTTTTAGCACATGCGTCATTTCATAGTCAAATGCGGCGAATATGACGACATATTCGTCGATCCCAAAAGACCGCATATGTTAATTAATTATAAAAGCCAAGAAAAACGTGCAAAAATAAATTTCAAGAGTTCATTTTTAGGTAAATACCGATGGTCTTGCATCGGCTAGCCGCTGAAAGTCTGCATCCAATATCCTCAATGCGCAACATAGCGAATGGGTGCCATCTTCGTCTGCTAGTCAAATCAAATTCTTAGTTTTCTAAACTTTTCTGGGTGCAAATGAATTAGTTTTCAACCTAATTCCTATTTATAGATAGGGTTTGGGTGGCATTTCTTCAGACCTTCTCTACTGGCCTCTTAATCTTTCAACTTCAAATGACCCGTACACGTTCACATCACATCCAAATTCAATTCCGTCAACTCCATAGCATTTCTAACTGTCGAATTGACTTATCGAGAACATTTCCTAATTTTTTTGAAATTTTTCAAAAATTCTCAATTTTCCTGAGGGGGCATACCCTAACCTGTTTCATGCTGGGGCATAATTGGGCATATTTTATTTGAAACAATGCCGAAACAACATTGTATCAAAGAGGGGCAAACTTTAGACACCGAAAATTGATCTAGACCTGCGAGCACCACTTTTGACATAATTTTCTATTATCTATGGTGAGGATTAAATAATGTTTATTATTTAATTACCCTTTCTAACACATATTTCCTCTATTAATTAAATTCCCCTTTTTCATTAATTCATTAATTCATAAATAACCTTTATTCAACTTGATTAATTAAATAAATCATAATTATTTAATTATGTCGCTAACTAATTAATTCTTCCTTCTTAAGTAAATAATTTATTATTTAATTACCCCTTTGTCATACTTCAACTATAACTAAATGTTTATTATTTAGTTATTCATTTAACCCCCTTTATCTATAATTAAATATTTATTATTTAATTTATTCAATTCCACCTTTTCAATAGTCAAATTAAATAGATATCTTTATTTAATTTAATTAAATCTCTCACTTTCGAATGTTGAATTAAATTAACATTTAATTCATATGTATCTATTTATGTCACATTATTCTATCAATCAATTGACTAATCATTCACTCACCTTCTGACTCAAGATCTATTTTTAGTTCTCCAGTTATCTCTAGATTCAACATCTGATTATCTCTGCGAGAGGACTCTCTGTCACAACTAGTCAGTTAACTAGTTCCAACTCATATGCATGATGTGTTTATTAATTAAATATCTTAATTTAATTAATTAACTCATGTTTACATTCGAATGCATTATTCTTCAACTTCTAACTTTGTCTTTAACATTCAAAGTCTATTTCTTCTATTTTCAAAGATTCTTAACTAAAGATTAAAATATTGAACTCATGTTCTAACTCACATTCTATCTGATGCAGAAATCACATCGCATGAAATTCATCAATCTCGTCCGTCGATCTCTCTTTCAATCTGAGCCGATTGTTCGAAAACCCAAAATCTATAAAATGGCCCGTCATTATCATTATTCCTCCTCTCAAAATTATACACTTTTGAGAAGAAAATTATCTTCGATAATTTTCGTAGGCACTCGACGAAGTTATGCTTGCATCAATACTGGGAAATCTGAGGGCAAGAATATTGAAACAACAAAATGGAGAAGAGCAATAAAGAAAATTCGAAGAAGTGAACGCATATTTGGTGAGACCTTTTCAATTAGTTTTTTTAGTTATTCATTATGTTTATTTCCTTGTTCTTTGTTGTTTGATTTAGATTAATATTGGTTAGATTAAGATTAACATCATTTATTATAGTTGCAGATCTATCATTCTAGATTTTATTCTATGTTACACATATTGTAAATGTTGGACTATGAATAGGGTGGTACATTGTCCTGGTTAGAAGCACATATGGAGTAATCTTATATTTTTTTATAGAAATTACTGATATCGAAGAAAATATTAGCTCTAAAATAATACTCTCCAATGTGCTTTTCTTCCAAGATTTAAATGAAAATACCAAAGGTCTTGGCATTTATCTTCAATAGTACAGTTGAATGTATGGCTCTGGTTTTTCTTTAACTCAAGTAGTTAATTTAAATCTTGATGAGAGTTGTAGGTATGTGAGGAAATACATAGGATTTTGATAAGAAGTTACATTTCAGACATTGGGAATTCTCATAATGCAAGGCATTATGATAATACATAGCACATTTATAGATTCAATAGTTGATATATTACAGGGTATAGTATATTTGACTCCATTCACCAATTGATAGAGCACTAGTCTATTCATGGAATATAAATAAGGTGATTGAGCTAATACTATGCCAGATTAGGGACCCAAAAGAAGAAAAAATTTATAAATCATTAAATTTTCCAAGTATGATGTAGGTGAGCTTAAAATTGTAATGGAATTACTAGCATTAGATTATTATTTGTGTAAAGGTCAACCAAACCTTTGATGGATAATGTATATTTTCATTAATTAGGAACTTATCATGAAGAAGTGTTCTCCACTTTGATGTAATAAATATGGACACAATTGGGAAATACCCTCCCTGGCCTCACAAAGCCTAAAGTGTAGGGGTAATAGGTTGATAACCTTTATCCATTGAGTTGGTAATTCATATTAAGAATTTTTTATTATAGAGGTTGGCTACCTTTTAGAGAATTCCTAGGGTGTGTAGGAAAAAATAGCAACAAAATGGAGATTTTGCTGGGGAAAAAATGCACTCTCCATCTATGCAGATCCCTACATCAAAGAGTCAAATGGTGTAAGTAGTGCGAGAATCTTGTTCATGCCTTGAATAATTCTTGAGCCTAGTCAATAATTTAATTTGAAGAAAAGTTAAAAGGATCTAAAAATGACTCTGGTGCAGAGGAAGACCCAAAACATGTTTTATTTGTGAAGAAAATTCATCTCATTTGAAGTTTTTTCCTCCATAATAGGTGGCGAATTTGACGTCAGAACCTGATAAAGAATACATTAAATCTTTAGATCCACTAGCTTTAAAGAAAAGACCTAGAGGTGACTGCTACAAAAGGCCAGGTATTTTCATAAATGTTGAAGAAAATTTGATCATATTTGTAAGAAAATTGTAATAATTCTTGTGGATTTAGGATGTAAATTTTTCCCTACTAGGTGAAATAGCATTGGTTAAGGGAAGATTAGTTTAAATTTTTCATGTTTCTAAAGATATAATATAAAATTACAAAAGCAACATGTATTTTAGATCTTAAGTAAATTATACTCAAAGCTTGTGGTCAAAAAGGCTTGAGATATTACATTTTAGAGGGATTTGAATGTCCCTTGAGAAACATCTGACAAGGCTTGCAAAGGTACAACAAGATGTATTTTTAGATTATGCATTCTGATGAAGATTTAAACAGTGGGTAACCTTTGTCAGATCAGGGGGGTTAATAGTGAAAGGTACAATGCCCTAGATTTCAGTAGCATTTCTGGTTATCCAAGCAATATACCAAACAAGATTAGGATAATATACAAAGCTTTAGAGATGAATAAACTGAATCAAAAAATCAACATCTGCAAGAGTTTGCTGATCTGATGGGAGATTATGAAGTGGTCTTTGAAGATGTAGTTATGAAGCTATTTATTTATTTTTTGAAGGGAAATGAAAGAGATTGGCTCTCTTACCTACCAGTATCTTCCATACATTCATGGAATGATTTTAAAATGATGTTTATGGATCCATTTGGAGAAAGGATTGATCCAGTCTTGGTTAGGAAAAAAAATATAGATATGGATAAAGGAAGAGATGAGTTAGTCCCATCCTTTAATCTCATATTTTCAAAGATAATAAGAGAGATCCCTTCAAGCATAAGACCAAATTATTTTGAATTTTTAGTGGAATACTTGGGTTCATTCGACAAGAAGATCAGTTATTCATTGAGAGATAAAGAGCCTACAATATTGCAACAATAATATCACATTGGTATAGACGTTGAAAATAATTTGAAATACTTAATGATGAAGGGATGTTTCAATACTCATGTTGGTTATCCTAGCACTGCTCATACTACAGTCAATAGATCAATCAATAGAGGATTAATGTAGGGGGATGAGTTTTCTTCTATTGTAAGTTCTTCATTGACACAACATGAGGATTGTAATGATCCTAAATAGAAATATGTGCATGATCATAGTAAAACTAATCAAGTAACAACAATCAAAAGATTATGTGATATGCAAAGGCACAAAGGGGAATATCCTGACCATCTGTTATGTACATTCACAAATGTCTTGTCAAAGATACCTGAACATATTAGACCTAATGTGAACCCTAATCCTATTCTTGCATAAACATAAAAAACAAACATCTTAGTTAGTTCATATGCAAGTTAGAAGAAGGATTACCCATGAAATCCATCAACAATGCACAATAATAGAAATAAAATGAAGAATAATACAAGAAACTAAATAAAATATATTTAAATAAAGAAAAATCTTGATCGCATGGGGGAGGTGGTACCAACTGGTGTGTCGAAATTGGCCCTTTCCCAAATCCTTTATAATCTTGATGATGATTGGATGAGTGATTGATCCACTTTATTGATGAAGAACAAGATGAGTTCTTGAGAAAACCTGCAATAACCTAGCTAAGATCTTGCATTGAGGATGAAGTTGAGTAGAGTAAGTTTACTCAAGTTATGGATGTTAGAATGAGAGGAAGAGTCTCTCATTTATAGATTTCAAATTGGAAGAATTAGAAAGATTTGAGCAATGTGGGACAAAAGACCAACCAATGAGAGAAGTCCATTTGTCCACATGTGATTGGAGGAGGAATGAGCACATTTTGGTCAATATGCATGATAAATGCTATTGGATTCAAATTTGAAATTTGAATGTGACATGTTGGAGGGAGAAAGAAATGGAGTTATTTTCAACTGGCTCAAGCCCAAGGACATGTAAGAGGCCTTAAATTCCTTGTTGGAAGGACCAAGCCCAATTGAATTTGTATTCAAATTTGAGGGAATATTCTTCCCTTATTCCATGTTGAGAGAAAATAGGCAATTAAATAAATCAGAGTAATTGATTTATTGTGCAAGTTGCATTCTCTAGAGGATTTTAGTGATTGAGATTAACTTAATCAAGATTTGATTAATTTAATGAGAGGTTAGGTGATTTGACAATTTTGACTTAGATTTTAGGATTGATTTAAATCAAAATGAGAGGAAAATGATTAAAGACTGAATTAAATAAAGATTTGATTAAGGATGTTTGATATTGGATTTAAACAAAATAGAGATTTATTTAATTTAAATGAGATGAATTGAGGGATTAATTAAATAAAATGATTTATTTAATTAAAAGGGGAATTATAGAATTTATTAAATAAAATTTATTTATTTAATTAACAGGAGATGACGACTTAATTAGATAAAGTCCTAAAGTCTAGATCAGTAAACAAACAAGTTAATGTTCTTCGTACCACTAGCAAAGGCTAAGATACTATGAGATACCTGATGCTTATGTCCACATGGGAAGGATTCATCCTAGGACATGTTGTGATCAGGGTTTTGGTGGGACTGATTGGGTGATAAGCTATTGATACTCTGAGTTGACCAACTTGCTTGCTTACTGACCTAGACTTTAGGACTTTTGACACTTGGGTGTTCACTTTGGAACCTACTAGACTTGTTTCTGATTGCTTCACCAAAGGATGAAGATGATGATGATTTATTAGGAATGATGATTATCGTGGGTGAAAGCGAGATGAGATGGATGCACCATTTTGGGTTTTTCAATGTTTTGAGGCTTTTTTTGGTATTTTTGAGATGTTTTACAAAAGTTTATGGATTTTGTGTCTTGTGGGCCGATCAAGGATGGCCTTTCCTACGTTTAAGCTCAGAGATGACATAATTCAGCTGAAAATTGACTTGACTACATGATGATATGGAAGGGCAATGGATTGCCAAATTGTGATGGACGCCCTAAAGGACTGACCTAGGGTGTGAAATAAATGTGAAAATGGATTTCCATAGCAATGGACGCCTAAAGGACTGACCTAAAATGTGAAATAAATGGGCAAACGGATTTCCATTGTGACAGATGTGTAAAGGATTGACCTAAAATGGTAAAAAGATGCTAAAATGGATTTCCAATGTGACGAACACCTAAAGGACTGACCTAGGGTGTGAAATAAATGGGCAAATGGATTTCCATTATGACAGACGCCTAAAGGACTGACCTAAAATGTGAAAAATATGGGAAAAGGGATTGCCAATGTGATGAATTCTTGGATAGATAGATGGATGGATAGGTACGTTAAGCATGTAGAGGATACCAATGATTATCTTACGATAAGATAAGGGGTTCAAATAGATGAATTCTCATTTGGATAGTGCTTCATGGCTCCGATAATGTTGGATTGGATAGGATCAATGGAAATGACCCATGTCAAGATGACTACCATCAGCAAGTGTAAAGTGTGCACCAAAGTTTGCCAAGATCAAGATAACTTGGAGTATGGATTCAGATGGATAAAAATGGATTGGATGAATGGTTAATGGATGAATGAATGATATGATTGGAATGTTGGATTTATTATGGATGTTATAGGATGCTTTCTCATAAACTGGTGCATGTAGATGCTTGATTCTACACATGATGCCTATTTTCTAGGTTTTCATCATGGTACGTGTCCAAAGTTTTGCACCAGCGGTTTTGACTAGTGGACGATTTTTTTTCTTTACTATTTTCAATCCTTTTTCTAATTTTTTATATTTTGTATAATTTTTTTGTAGTTTTCAAGAGATTTTAAGCTCATGCTCAACCACCTAGTGGTGATGATGTAGATGATTTTTTCATAATGTGCCATTGATATCCTACTTGAAGAAGATTCTTTGCCAAGATACGTGCACTTGAATGCAAATTTTGAGATTCTTGATCTACTTTGTTGATACTGGAGTTAACTTTGTCTTTGTGCGCATATCATGATAAAGTTCCTTCTAAATCCTTATGATGAAGGGTTGCTACCAATACATGGTCAATGTGAGGATTGGATATCATGCATGTTGTAGGGATAACTTTAAGAAACCCCCCCCCTCAGCGAAGGTGTAAAATCCTGGCGAATCTCTCCTTTTATTTGAAAAAAAATATTAATTTTCCTGGCGAATCTTATGCACAGTATTAAAAACATTGTAAAATTCTGGCGAATCTTAATAAATAATTGGTAAAAATAATAATCATAGTGGCAAATCCTAGTGAATCTTGGCACACTCCTATCACAATACAGGCGGGGTCAAGTTCTAGATCTTCCCCCATTCCTAACAAAATTCAATACCATCAGCCTAACAATGCTTCATCGATAGAACTCAAATCACAATCCTATTGTGCATCGAGGAAACATTATCTAGCATCCCACTGATAGAACGAAGGATGGCTGCAAGTTCATTCTGCACCCTAATACACATGTGCCTTTTTAAAGGCTTGTTGAGGCCCAAAATTTGTTTTGGGCCACACGATTAGATTTAATCATGTGGCCCAAAACAAATTTCAGGCCTCAACAAGCCTTTAAAAAGGCACATGTGTATTAGGACCCAAAATCAACCTACAACCGTTCAATTAAAAAACTAATCTATGGCAATAGATAAAAGAAAATAATCCTCAAATTAAATAGTAATTTATTATTAGTGGTGATATTGCCCCAAAATTAATCGGAGGAATATAATATTACTGGAGAATATAATTATTTTTTTTAGTAACTATATAAAATATTGGTGAATCAGTTTTGATGACGCGTCATTTACATAGCGAATTAATCGAGACAAAATTATTTTTTCATAAAAACCTGGCAATTTAGTCTTCGTTTCAGCTTGTACTATTAGCCATTTTTGGTGCTCCTGATTTCTATTATTAGCCAATTGGAAAATATTTGCCACTAAAGTTTTCCCTGGCATGGAGGCATGGATGGAGTGTGTGTTTAGGAATAAAAGATGGACTGGTTGATAGTTTGGAACCTTTGACTCTCCAAACTTGGGAAGATGAGCAATGATGGGTGGATATAGAAGTGTGCATAGAATTAAGACCAACTACTTGATACACTTTTTATGTTGCTTGAGAATCTTTATTTTTCCTTTCTAGACATTTTTTATGGATACTTTTCCATTTTTTATTTTGCCCATTTGTTTCTTTGATTAATGGACTTTGATAGGGATAGTATTTATTTTTATTCTTTGGTATCCACTTGTATTGATTTTCCCTTCATTATTTTTAGCTTGTTTTTCCTTGATAACGTTCTTCATGCTTTGATTCAAATATCCCTTTTGATGTTGGTCCCAATTCGTGGATGGGGTGATGGGTAGATGAAGATTCGTGATGTGGCGGGTTGTAGTATTGGCATTGATTTCATCATAAGGATTCTTTGTGCTCCCTATGTTGACGTTTTCTTGAGAAGAAGTTTCCCCCAGTTTTATAGAGGTATCACTTACATGTTTAGATCCCTTAATTGTTGAATAACCAAGACCTTGATGCTTAGGATTGCAAATAATTTATACTGATTCCAGGATACCCTGTTCATGTAGGCCTAATCCTCTTCCTTGATAATTCATCTGTTGACACATATTATTTGCAATAGGATATGATTTACCTTGGAAACAAGGTGCTACTCCTTCTCTACTCTCTAGTGGATCTTCAAAGGTGACAAATTCTTTATTTATGAGATAGCTTTCCCTAAAAAGGTATGTGATCCAATTTTATAGGTGATAGGATCCTTCATATGTGGGATAAATTTTTGATTGATATCTTTAGCTTGATCTTGTGAGATATCAGATTGTAGTTCTTCTTCAAGAAGTGTAGATGATTCATTTTCCTCATAAAAATATTCCTCATGATTCATTTCACAAGATGTTTCTGATTAATGACTTATGTAGGAACCCTCTTCATGACCTATTTCTACTATGTCTCCATAGGATGTTTCTGATTTACCACTTTTGTAGGAGCCTTCTTCATTACCTATTTCTACTATGTCTCCATAGGATGTTTCTTAATTACCACTTCTATAGGATCCTTCTTCTTGACATATTTCCGATATGTCTCTAGATTTCTCCATATCTTGATCATGTGTATAAATGTTAAAGAGTAAGAGACTCTTGTTCCTTGGTAATGATGTCAAGAGTATGAGACTCTTGTTTTGAATGAAGATCATCTACATGTCCATCCAAAGAAAGCATCTCATGGGTAGATAGAGGAGTATGTGCTATATGGATATGATCACCATTTATGACATCTTGTATAGATAGGAGAGTGTCCATTATATCATTGTAGTAGCTTGGAGATACAAAGTTTTGATCTCGAATGATTTTGGAAACGCTTTCGACATGATTTGGATCAAGTTCTTGACACGGGTCAATTTCAAAGAATGGATTTCCTATAAAGGGCTCTTGGATATCTTCATTAGGCATAGGATGTTGCTCAAATGTCATGAGGTCAAAGGATGTCCATACTTTTTAGGAAAGGGTCATTGCTAGACCTTGGTAAAAGATGTTGATCATGCTTTGGAATAAATTCTTGAGATATGTCCTATAACTCATTAGGTGATGTAGAGACATTTTCAACATGATCATTGGTCGAAGGATCTTGATCATCATTTTCAATGATTGTGGTGGGAATCTATTACAAGCTCTCCCATGGGAGTAAGTCCTACATTTTTTGCTGAGCCACCAATGCTTGTTGTTGGTCGTGTTGTTGTTGTGCCAACAATGCTTTTTGTTGGGCTTGTTTTTGTGCTACTTGTCGATACACTTTTTGATGGATTGCTTTCAATTGTGCCTGGTATTTTTCTTGTGCCTACCGAGCTTGGTGCTAGGCTTGATCTTGTTGGGATACTTGAGCTTCTTGCGCTTGCAGAGAAGCTAGTTGTGCAACTTGTTGGTTTCAAAGCACCTTTTGGCAGGAAGCTTGTCGAGGGGCTTGAAAAACAATGGAGAATAAATTTTTCATGTTGTGTTTTGGTGGTGGTGGTGGATTGGGAATGGTGTTGACCATTGGGGTTACTTGGATGGTTTCCATCTATTGTATTGAAGGAAAATGGGAGGATTTGATATGATGCTTTGATTTATGAAAGGGGGTGTTGTTGGGATTCAGTTGATGGTTGGTAAAGGGAGAAGGCTCATTTCTTGATTGTTTGGTTGGTAGATTTGTAAGTTTTGGCTTTGATTTAAATCTACCCAAGGGAAAGGTGTTCCAAAATTTAGATTCAGAAAACTCACATTTGTTGTACCTTTAAGGTTTGTAGGAGATAATGATCCCATGTATGGATTGTACAAATGCAAGTTTTGAAAATCAATTGGCATTGTAAGGCTTGGGTAGTTTGGTTTAATTGTATTACTCAGGATGGAGGAATCAAGCTTATATTCCATTTTCCTCTTATGTTTTGACCATATTGACCTCTGACAGGTTTAGAACCAATGATGAGATGAAGTATGAAAGGGGTGAATGATATGGGTGTCTAAACTTTTAGGGACTTTGGATCAATGCTAGAATTTAGGACTTGTTTTGATGTGATTTTGATTGATGAAATTTTGACTAAGTGTGTTAATTCAAACAAAGTGATAATTCACTTGTAAACTCTAGGAAGTTGTGTTATCCTTAAGAAAACATGTACACAAGATGATAGTTTGACAAAGTGTGTTAAGACAAACAAAGTGATAATGAACATGTAAACCCTAGGAAGTTGTGTTATCCTAGAGTAAAATTGTACACAAAAGGATAATTTGGCTAGGTGTGTTAAGCCAAACAAGGTGATGTTGATTTTTCCTATAAGTATAGCATAAGTGATGTTTTCAAAGTTCCCAGGAGTTTTTCAATGAGATGATGTTTGATTGATGTTTGAGATGGGTGAAAATTTTGACTGTTTTGATCCTAAATGAACTTCAAAGGGCTTGTTTACTAGACCAAGATATTGAAGAACATGCTTTTCCCTAAGAGTAAACCAGACCAAAAGACCAAAGTTTGCATGAAAACCATATGACCCAAAAGAGAACAAGAACATGTGTGGTTCAGTTGTCTGTTAACTTGCTTAGATTTGGTTCTTTTTACCACAAACACTTTCTTGATTATGTTCCAAAATAAATGTCAAATGTCCCAATTTTATTTCATCCCACAAAATGTATTATGTGGAAATCAAAGAAATCAAGGCAAATTTTACCTATTGTTGACTTTGGAAGAAACAAATTCAGATGTCTGAATGTTTAGAAGCCTTGTAGAGATAAGACCCCCTAGGGACAAGTAGTAACATGTGGACACCTCCAAGTTATTTTGTTTTCCAAAGGGTTTGAAATTCTGATAATTCACTGAATGTTTGTTTCTCAATGTTTTAGAACCAAGCAATATGTTTGATTTCAATAACATGCACAACCCTAGGCTAAAAAGACAATATTTGTTGGGTTCCCACTTGTACAAATCCAGCTATGCATATTCAGTTTTTATGATTAGATGCTTGACCACACAGGCTCCCCTTACAATGAACTCACTTCTCAGGTCATCCAAGCATCAATACCCATGAATCTCCCATGGAATACTTTTCATCTCTACAACAGAACCACATGTATATGTGGGGTACCTTCAGAGGACATGACCTTTTGCACCAACAAGTAGATTAGGATTTTGGCCTTTGCTAAATAAGGGGTTTTTATGTAGGCATTTCATTCATGGGGAACCATCCATATGGTGAGAGACCATTTATGCCCTTCTTGTCAGAAAAATCCTCGTGATTCTCAAACATTCCTCGAGAATCCACACTTATATACCGGTTGGAGGTCGCTTGGCCCTCTAAGATAAAAAAATGAGCAATCATATCTCATAGTTCAATCGATCTTCATTGAAAAATAAAGGGAGAACACTCACAATATTCCACACTCACACTCGCATGATTGGTTCAATTTTACACCAAAAATGAAATGTGGAGGTAATTATTTTACTCAACTTAAGATCACCATCAAGACTTTTGATTCTCAAGATCACAATAAAGCATGAGAGAAGCACATACATCTTTTTGATAATTTTACTTTGAGTAAACAATTACAAAACAAAACAAAACCTATTCATTTTAAGTCCACAAAGAAAAAAATGAATTCTTTTTATAGCACCAAATCAAATGTGTGATTTTCCTTGTTCAATTGTCAAACCTTAAACCAAATCTTGTAAGTTGTTCTAAAGTTATTTTTAAGCCTTTGCTTGCAAAATTTTGAAAGAAAATTTGTGTTGTTCTTTTTAGAGCCCAAAAAGAAAAATTAGTGTATCCTAAAAGCATGAAGGGATAAAATCCTTAAACTTGGAATTATAATTGCTTCCAAGAGTGTCTAAAGACACTTGATACAATAGAGAAACAATGTCATAAGAAGCTTAGATTTTGTTTCCTTCTCCCCTTTTTGATTTCCTAACCTACAAAAGTCCTCAAAATGTTAGATGAGATCAAGAAACAAGAAGATATAAGGATTCAATGAATCATCAAGCATAAAAACCCTAAAACTTAGACCAAGTTTCATGGTGTTTTGAGATTAGGTGAAAATTTTAAAAATTTAACTCTATAAAAGTTGAGAAAAACCTACACCATTGGATAGCTTATGAAATTCTACCCCATTTCAAAAAAAAAAATCTCCGAAAAAGACCAAAAAATGACCAAGATACGACCATTTTAAGTTTGGGTGAGAAAACAAGAAATCAAAGGTGGTTCCCTTTGCAATGGCGTTGTTTACAAATTCGGCACTGCTTGAGTTTCAAGCGGCACTCTAGTGAAGTTAGCAGCTTTGTTTGGAAAAATAGAAACCACAAATGCTGTGCAATTCATTCTAGTGGCTCTGTTTGACATCCAACGGTGCTATTTGACTTGGGAGTAGCTCTATTTGACCTCCAGTGGCTCTGTTTGACCTAGGAAGACAAAAAACACAAAAAATAGTAGAATTTAACCAAAAACATATGTTAGATTCTTCAAGTTCGCCCTCCTTCTAGCTCCGAAATGTGAACCCTAATCCTATTCCTGCATAGATATGACAAACAAACACCTTAGTTAGTTCATATGCAAGCTAGAAGAGGGATTCCCTATGAAATCCATTAAGAATGCTCAATGATAGAAATAAAATGAAGAATAATACAAGAAAATAAATCAAATCTATTTAAACAAAAAAATAAATCTTGATCCCATGGGGGAGGTGGTGAATTGGCCCTTTCTCAACTCCTTTGTAAGCTTGATGATGATTCAATGAGTGATTGATCCACTTTTTTGATGAAGAACAAGATGAGTTCTTGAGAAAACCTACAATAACCTAGCTAAGATCTTGCATTGAGGATGACGTTGAGTAGAGTAAGTTTACTCAAGTTGTGGGTGTTAGAATGAGAGGAAAAGTCTCTCATTTATAGATTTCAAACTAGAAGAATGAGTAAGATTTGAGAAATGTGGGACAAAAGACCAACCAATGAGACAAGACCACTTGTTCACATGTGATTGGAGGAGGAATGAGCACATTTTGGTCAATGTGCATGATAAATGCTATTGGATTCAAATTTGAAATTTGAATGTGACATGTTGGAGGGAGAAATAAATGAAGTTAATGTCACTTGGCTGAAGGACAAGGACATGTAAGAGGCCTTAAATTCCTTGTTTGAAGGATCAAGCCCACTTGAATTTGAATTCAAATTTGAGGGAATATTCCCCTTTTATTCGATGTTGAGAGAAAATAGGCAATTTAATAAATCAAAGTAATTGATTTATTGTGAAAATTGCATTCTCTAGAGGATTTTAGTGATTGAGATTAAATTAATCAAGATTTCATCAATTTAATGAGAGATTAGATGATTTGACAATTTTGACTCAAATTTATGAGTTGATTTAAATCAAGAATTCAGAAGAAAAGGATTAATTAAATAAATGATTTGATTTATTTAACTAAAAAGGATAGTTTTAGATTAAATTAAATAAGGTTTAATTTATTCAATTTAATGAGAAGACTTTAAGGACTTGATTTAAATAAAATGAGTTATGTAAATAAACAAAGATATAAGGTTAATTAAATAAATAATGATTTATCTAATGAAGAGATGAAAAGGTGATGATAATATGAGAATATTATTTAGGAGGAAATGTCATTAATAATCACAATCAAGCATGTCATATTGAATTATACATTTTCCATGTTTACATTTTTCCCCTCTTTGAAGCAATGTACTTGTTGCATTGATTCAAAGAATAAACTGTTGTGATCAAAGTTCAAAAATTTTCTTGATTTTCCAAATGCCCCACTACTACCCTAATGGAAGGATTATGCTGGTATATTGCCCCCTTGAGAGAATTCATTGATTTGTTTTGTGAAGTGTATCAATCCGGTTTGAGTACTATTCTAGAGGAATTGAAGCCTTACTCCTTGACCCAAGTGATTGAATGGATACAGGTTGTTGAGGGATCCAATAATGAATACAATGGGAAAGTGTCACCTTAGAGTGTTACCAATGGTTCCCATTATGAGGAGGATCAAAAATATATACAATTGGGTTAGGAGGATGCGTCAAAACATGAACAGTTGGTTGATGATTTCTTTTTTTTCATAAGAAACATAGATGAAGATGCACAATATGAAGACAAAGAGGTAGTGCATGATCTCTGCCCTAGGAATATAATGGGCTATGATAAAATATAGGGCATGCAAAGGGAAACCCAACATTTTGGTTTAGTTAGAGACAATTATGTACATAGCATTGATCATGGTGATGATATAGACTTGGATCAATCTTCTGTTGGTTATAACTCATCCTATGAAATGGAAATGGAATCTATGGCCTCAAGTAGAGGATATATTGATAGCCTTGAAAGGGAACACTTGATTGGGGATGAAAAATTTTCTTCATGTGAATAGTTTTCAGAGTGTGCATACATAATTTTTAATATAAACGATGAAGATGACTCCGAGAGTATTTCTTTTTTCTTTGGATTGAAGGCTATGATCCACAAACTAAAGAGGCAAGGGTGAATGTGACTAAAATGGGGGTATGGTAGAATCCACTATATGATGAATCATCACCAGCATGTGACATTAAAAATGGTGATTCTTATTGGTGTAGGAGAAATCCATTATTTTTTGCAATTTCTAATGATTTCTTGAGAAATAACTCTATTAGGAGTATTGGAGATAATGTAAAAATGATAGCATGAAATGAAGGTCAGATTGGTGTCAATGTTTTTGATTCCATCCTCACAAACATTGACCTGGATTTAGTAGCTTCCTAGTCACATAATGGATGCAGTGATAATATTGTTGGTACTATCACTTACTCGCAAGCGAGTAAGTAGGATTTTCATGATGATTTCCAAAAATTTAATTCAGGTATGCTATCAAGTGATCATGGTGGCGATTCATGTGATGAATGGACTAAATTTGAGAATATCATCTCTGTGATGATGATACTGGATACAATACCATTGTTGATCAAGATGTCAAAGATAAGGCAATGAATTGCCACTATGGTGAAGCAAGAATTGATGAATATACTCATGCCCATGTGGTTTCGAATGATTTCTATGAAGAAAAACATGCATTGCTAACCTTTCATACTAAGGAAAATGATACACACCCTAGAAAAGGGAGAAGTTCACTTTTGGGTGATCAGGTTATGGATCCTGAGTTGGTCTTACTATGTGCTAGCAAGAAAGATCATTTTGATGAACCCTTAGGTTATGTGGATATTGCAAGGCTTTTTTAGTTAGGTGAGGAGAAACTAAGGGGTGAGGATAACATGAAATATGGTGTTAACCAATATGAATATGTACTTGAATTCTTTGTAGATACCCCTCACCTTTTGGACATTATCACATAATTGCTCCCATCTTATGAGGGTAATACTCACGTTAAGCGTAATGACAATTTTGTTGAATATAACCCTTTTCTCTTTAACACTTCAAAAGATGAGTCTAGTGTACAACAATGTGTGTATGAGGGATTCCAATTTGATCTGCAAGTGGATTGTGATGTCTGAATTCATGATTAGGAAAACTATGAATTCTTTACTCTTAAATTTCAATATGATGGACTCTAGGTGCTTGAAGTTGGTGAAAGGGGTACCATTATACTAGATCAGATAAAGGATGTCAATTGTAATAATGTTGATTGTCCTAAGGTTCTCAACTAGTTTGTGTATTGATTACGAGTAAAACAAGACAAGGTTTATGATAAAGGAAAATATTGATTCTCCTTTCCATATTGTGGCCCGGGGCCACCAAATTAAGAAAAGGGAAGTTATGTACAAGAGTAGTCTCGGGGAGCACAATGGACTTGGAATTTGGTCTACTTCTACCAGAGATTTTAGATCTTTTTATGCCTATAAGAGGCATACATCCTTGATCGGAGCAACTGGTGGAACCCCTAAACTTTTTCATGGTTTCACTGAATTTTATGACTAAACCACAAAAGCTCAAGTCTTGATTGTCACTAGGGTTGGGGTTTTAAGGGTTATATTTATTCTTATACCCTCATTTGGTATTTGATATTCTAAGTATGTGTTGACTGGTTTTATCTGATTGTTTTTCACCTCATAATCCTTTTATGACCTCATGTATCATTACTTTATCAACCCCATCATTAGTTTCCTCGTTGTAGCTAGGAGGTCCCTTTTAAAAAAAATTCTATCCATGTGATTTAAGGTGTCCTACATCAAGCCTAGAGTAGTATATCACCCATCACATGATCACTTGAAAATGCTCGTGCATAAACCGCGATGAGTGATGATTACACTCCTTTCAATGTTTTGGCTTCATCCGCTTTCACGTTTTCTTTTCAAACTGCCCATGTCCATCTCATGATGAGCAATGTTATGTATCTCCCTACCATGAATGGGTTCATCGCCCATCACTTGAAGCATATCAATTGATGGAGGGTAACCCATGATCAGTGATGCGGTTGAGTTTTTAACCCATTGCTAAACTTAGCATTGTCGTCAGTTACCTCATGCTCTTTAGAAGGGAACCCATGACTTCCAATGGGTGGAATTCCTCCCTATCATGCGGGCTCAGTATATCATGGGTTAAGGTTATTCAGTCATGTGTAATTATGCGATGAGCGATGTCTATGATAGTCTTTGATCATTTTCTTTCGATGATGGAAATCAATAGTCGATATCTCACAGTTGGCTGCACTATTATTGCTTGATGAGGCTCCAAATATATAATGGAAGAATCTATGGGTGATGTCATTTGGTTTGTGGCCAAGACCTTCCTATGATTATCAATATTGATGGTTCACTTGTTGAAGATGATGGAGTTGTTGGAAAATAAATAATAGACAACTAAGAGGGGGGAGAATTAGTTGTCACAAAATTAAGACCTATTTAACTTTAAACAACTTTTAATCTCAGATCTGATAATTAAAAGTGGAAGAATAAATCATTAACACATTAGAGACACATGAAAACCAAGATTTTTATACGTGGAAACCCTGTTAGGGGAGAAACCATAGTGGATGTTAGTCTAGAAGATTATACCCTGTTAGAAGTAGAATGAAAGAAATGAATAGGGAATGCACATGCATTCAGGCACACTACCTAGAGCTCACTGCTCATAGGAAGTTGCACTACCTTACATACAACAATCAGATTAAATCCATCTAATGAGGTTGAACTGACAAATTAGCTTCTACAAAATCCTGATGACAGTTTTGGTTACACACAAAAAAACTTCTACACACTCTTCTAAAACTCCTTCACACTCTGCTTTTCTCCTAAATTATTTGATCTTTATTCACACATGCATTTCACATACATACACCGAGAATACACACACTTAATTCAAAATGAAGAAACAATAATTCTTATATATCCGCTACACGGATTTACATAAAAAACTATGTCTCCCAAGAATAAAGAATAAATTATAATTGTTGGCCTTAATACATGAATTAAATTGATGTGCATCGACCTAAGTCAGTCACAACATAGTGAGGACCTAAATCAGTATCCTCGAACATGCCAAAAAATAAAATATTAATCCTTATGGATCTGCAACATGCTACCACCATCATGTCGACTGAGAACATCAAAACTCGAGCACACATCAAAAAAATATTTGATCTCGATCACACCAAAATATGCAGACATACAACAAGGATAGAGAACAATCTAGAATCATCCATGAATGTCACAGGAACATGCACAACAAATAAAATTTATATAATTTCATCCTCTTCTTTCAAGAACACCTACTATAGTAACAGAGTGACTATAGGAACATAAAATTTCATAACTTCCTCAATTCTTGATGTGCACCATTGAAAATTTCAGACAACATACTATATAGGTTAAAAAAAACCCTTTAATGCATGAAAAGTGAAACTCAACATATAGAAATTTGCATCACTCTGAACTTCTTAGCTTCACTAGCTGCTTGCAATATATTTATTACAATTTTCTCAATATCTTTGACATATACAGCCTTTAGAATCACCAATGCTAATAGTGTTGAATCAATGACAACCACATATCTGTAATGAAACCATAACATCCAACAATCTCCACCTTTGGTATTGATGGCAACATATGATGTAAAAAATAATACCATCAACACAACTGGTTGTTCACATACTTCTCTCCATTTGATCTGCAATTCTCATCTAATATTTCTTCTCTCCCTTTCTTGACTCTTCTCTCCCTTTGAAATCAATGGAAAAGGTACACATGCTCTAATCCTGATATTTAGCACATTTGACTACTCCCCCTGAGTAGCAGCCACCACAAAATCAATCCAAAATATGATATGGCTATGAATTCACAAAATCATGCAAAGAACTGCATCAGTTTTGATCAGGAAGGGAAATCACCCCTAAATTTCCTTTGAGGTACTCAAAAGTATCCCTAGGCAAAAATTTAGTAAAGATGTCTGCAATTCTCTCCTTGGTAGGTACATATTCAAGTCTAACTTCTTTGTCACTTACTTTATCTCTCAATAAGTGATATTTGATGGCTATAAAATTTGTCTTTTAATGCAACACTAAATTCTTAGAAATGTTTATGACACTAGAATTTTCACAAAATATGGTAGTGGGTTCTTCATAATCAATTTTGACATCTCTTACCATCCTCTTCATCCACAATACTTGAGTACAACTGTTTGTAGTAGTTATATATTTTTCCTCAGCAGTAGATAATGAAAATAAATTCTGCTTTTACCTTAGCCAAGATACCAACTTCTTTCCCAAGAAGAATATGCCACCACTAGTGCTCTTCCTGTCATCCACATCTCCTTCCCAATCTGCATCAGTAAAAGTGCTTACGATAAGATCATCATCATTAGGATACCAAAGACCAAATTCATCTGTCCCTTTTAGATATCTGAAGATTCTTTTCACATCTATCACATGAGAGTCTTTTGGGTCGGCTTGATATCTACCAACCATGCTTACAACATTCATTATATCTTGCCTAGTCCGAGTCAAATAGAGTAATCCACCAATCATTGGCCTATATCTTGTTTGATTTTCTTTAGAAGAATCAACATTCTGTGTAAGTTTACATCTAGTTACCATAGGTGTACCAACTGGCTTTGAGTCTTCCATGCCAAACTTTTTCAGTAACTCTTTTATATATTTGGACTAGGATATAAAGATTCCATCTTCTAACTCAGTGATTTGTGATCCTAAAAATAATTTCAGTTCTCCAATCATTGACATTTCAAACTCATTTTTCATTTCATCAGAAAAATTCATACACAAATCCTCATCACCTTCAAAAATAATATCATCAACAAAGACTTCAATGATCAACTCTTTATTCTGATCCAACTTGAAATTTAGATTGTTGTGAGTAGTACCTTTATTGAATGCAAGCTTCAACAAGTATTTATCCAATCTATCATACCAAGCTCTAGGATATTTCTTAATTCCATATAGAGATTTATTCAATCGACATACCATTTTTTCTTTGTCAGTTAGTTGAAATCCATCTAGCTCCTCAACATAAACTTCTCCTAGCTCACCATTTAGAAATGCTGAATTTACATCCATCAAATAGAATTTATAATTCTTGAAAGTAGTATAAGAAAGAAATAATATTACAGCTTCAATTCTAGCAACAAGGGAAAAAATTTCTTCAAAATCAATACCTTCCATGTGGGAGTACCCTTTACAAACTAGTATTGCTTTGTTTCTGACCACTTCACCCTATTCATTTAGCTTATTCTGAAACACCCATTTGGTTCCAATCACATTTTTGTTCTGAGGTCTAGGAACAAGATCCCATGTATCATTTTTCTCTATCTTCATTAGTTATTTTTTCATGGCTTCCATCCAATATTCATCTTTGTATGCTTCTATGATATTGCTAGGGTTCAATTTTAGAAATTAGACAATAATCTTCTAAAATTCTTCTTCTAGTTTGCACACCTTCGCTCTTATCTTTTATGATCTGACTATCAGAATGATTTTGCCTTACATACTTGGTAGTTTTAGGATTTTCTCTGACTTCTGGTTCTTCTGTTCTTTCTTTTTCACTTTTGTTGGTTTTTGCTTCTTGATTGCCTTGGCTCATAAAAAAAATTGAATTTGATTTTTTTTTTGAACATTATTTCCATTGTTAGTACTATCATGATGATCATCTGAATCATATCAACTGCATCTGGATGGTCTATCAATATCTTAGTCAACTTTGACAATTGCACTTTCAACCATTTTCCTCAACCTTTTATTAAAGCACCGGTAAGATTTGCTCTTAGTAGAGTAACCTATAAATATCCATTCATCACTTCTAGCAACAACATTTCCTATATCATCATCTCTCTTGATGTATCATTTTCTTCCAAACATTTTGAAATATTTGATAATAGGCTTATAACAAAACCATAGCTCAAAAGGGATCTTACCAGAATTATTGTTGACATTTACCTAGTTAATGGTATAAACAACAATGCTTACAAATTATATCTAGTAGAAATGAGGAACATGTTCTTCTAGCATCATGGTTCTAGCAATGTCTAGAATGGTTTTCTCTTTCTTTCAACAACTCCATTCTGTTGAGGGGTCCGAGGAACAAATAGTTTTCTTTGGATTCCATGCTCTTCACACAAATAATTGAATTCCTGGGAAGTGAATTCACCACCTATGTATGACCTTAAGAATTTTATCTTTTGACCTATCTCATTCTCTTCCATAGCTTTGAAGATTTTTAACTTTGCTAATGCTCCATGTTTTTCTCTTAAGAAAGCAACCCATATCATTCTAGAGTAATCATCAATAAGCAACATAAATTACCTTTCACCTTGAAGACTTTTGATTTTGGATAGACCACATAGGTCAGTATGTATCAGTTCCAGTACTCCATTAGAGTCATATTGTTTTCTATAGAAGGAATTTCTAGTCTGCTTTCCCATCTGACATTCCTTGCATATAGTGTTAGTAGGCTTGACTAACTTAGGAAGACCTTTGACTGATTGAGTAGAGATTATTTTGACAATGTTATGAAAGTTCACATGACACAACCTCCTATTCCATAACCAACTTACATCAAATCGAGCAATTAAACAACTTTCACTAGCAACACCCAAGTGAAAAATATTACCTCTTGTCTTTGTACCTGAAGCAATCACATTTCTAGATTTTCCTCTTATCCTACACTTACAATCCTTGAACTAAGATTGTAACCCTTGTCTATCATTTTTCCAACACTCAAAAATATATGTTTTAAGCCTTCTACATAAAGAACATCATCAGTATTATGCTTACCACCAAAATAAATAGTGTCTCTTCCCCAAATCACACCAGAAGTGTTGTCTCCAAATATTACAGGACCACCATGATAGTTTTCCAAGATTAAAAAATTTCTTTTGTCACCAGTCATATGATGTGAGAATCCGCTGTCAATTACCCACTCATCCTTTTCTTCAATTTTTTCTACAAGAGCCTTCTCAACATTCACATTACTAGTAGATTCAGTGGACACTTGACCATTTTCTTTGACAATAATGAATACCCATTCATCTTCATTTCCAGTTTCTCTATCAGATTCATCATCTTTAACACCTTCTTCAACATAATAGCATTTCTTTTGAAATCTAGTCTTATTAGGTTTATACTTAGAGACTCTTTCAAGACACCTTGATGCAAAATGACCTATTTTAGTGCAAGAAAAACATTTGATAGGTAACTTTCCTTTGTAATTACCATGACCTATCGCATATCTTTTCACAATCAATGCTTCTGGTTCTTCTAATTATTTTTCTCCAAATTAAATTTGTTTCATCTCATCTTCATACTTGAATGTATTTTTGGAACTCTCTCTTGGATCATATATTTTCTTTCTTTTCTCAAATACAATAGCCTTGAATGCAGATTTGGTCTTAGGAGTAGATTCACCAAATTCACTTAACTCAAAGGAAGCAAGTTTTCCAATCAACATGTCTCTTGTCACATTTGTCACTATCTTGAGTTCATCAATAGCACGACCTTTTGTTTTGTGGGAAGGAGGCATAGATCTAAATATTTTAGCCATAATCTCTTCTTCATCCAAGACTCCACTGACACATCTAATTCTCATCACCAATTCATTTTAATTTTGAGAGAAAGAGAGGATGTTCTCATCTTCACTCATCTTCATGTCCTCCCACTTGCCTTGTAGAATCTGTAGCTTAGCAACTTTCACTAGTGCATCTCCTTCATACAATGTTTCCAACTTTTTCCAGATCTCATGTGTAGTCTTAAGACCTATCACATTTATCATCTCTGAAACTGTCAAAGCACTCAACCATGCTTCAATAGCCCTGGTATTTGTTTCAGCTTCTTTGATTTCATCAGCAGTAGAGGGACCATTTTGAGGAATAGTATATGCATTATTTGTAATCCTCCAAAAAGGCTCACTAATACACTTCAAATGACATTCCATTATGATTTTCTACACAGAGTAGTTTGCTCCATTGAATCTATGACTATCCTTCTTGTAAGATGCCATCTCGGATCACATCAAGCTATTAAGCTTTCCCTTCAAAGGAACTTTTTCTGATACCAATTGTTGGCACAACAAGAATAGACAATTGAGAGGGGGGTGAATCATTTGTCACAAAATTAAGACTTATTTAACTTTAAACAACCTTTAATCTCAGATCTGATAATTAATATTGGAAGCATAAATCAATAAAACATCAGATACACATGAACATCAATATTTTTCTATGTGGAAACCCTACTAGGGGAAAAACCATGGTGGATGTTAGTCCACAAGATTATACCCTATTAGAAGTACAATGAAATAAATAAATAGAGAATGCACATTCATTTAGGAACATTGCCTAGAGCTCACTGCTTAGAGGAAGGCTCACTACCTTATATATAACAATCAGATTAAATCCATCTGATGAGGTTGAACTAAGAAATTTTGCTTCTACAAAAGCTTGATGACAGTTCCACTTAGGCACATAAAAAATTCTACACACACTGCTCAAAATCCTTCACACTATTCTCTTATCTTGAATGATGTGATCTTTATTCACACATGTATTTTTCATACATACACCGAGCATACACATGTTAGAGTAATTGGACATTTACTTTATTAATTAAACAATATTTGTTTAATTACTTAAAGTTTCCTTTTAAATCTTTTTCACTTAAGCTAACATTAGGTACATAATAATTAATTACTCTATTAATTATTATTGTGCAAGCCTAGGGTTTACCTTTTTTAGGGTTTTCATCTATATGTAGTTGAAAACTATCTTTTGTATCATTATTCATTTTACATTTTCAAGTGAATACATTGCTCCACATTCTTGAGCATTTCTTTTGTTGCTTCTCTTTGTTTCTCCTTGTAATAGGTTATTTGCTTGCAAAGATCTTTTGGACTTCTGTGGTATTGTACTTCTCAACTCCAACATGGTATCAGAGCTTCAGATTTGCAGCTACTTGTTCTTGTTTTGAGATTTTGCATTGGAAGCAAATCTAGGGTTCTAAAGTTTTTTTTAGGTTCACTTTGGGCTCAAATGGACAGTGCCATTGGATTCCTAGCACCCAAAAACCCCTAAATTGACTGTCAAATTGTCGATTTTGGTTACAGTCAATTTGGAAGGCAGAATTTTTTTGCCCTAAGGCCGTACGAAGCAAAAAAATGCAAAAAAAAAAAATCATTTTTTTTTAATTTATTTAGCATGGCCAGTGTAAACTGCCACACCGCCAAAGCGCCGCCCGACCAGCGCCACCGGCGGCTACCACCGGCCGCGGCCAAGCGGCCACTGCTGCCCCTACCGGCTTGCCACCCAGTCCGCTCCACCCGAGCGCCACCGGCCATGCCGCCCGCATGCCACCACCTCCTGTGCGCCAGCCCCCGGTCCGCCATGTGCCCTAGGGCCACGAAATTTTAAGCCCTTGAGGGCTAATTTTTTCTGTCCAACCCCCTATTGTGTCATTTTTGCTCAAATGGGCATAACTTGGGCATCCCAGCTCTGTTTTTCAAACAGGAAGATGTGTTGGAAAGCTGAGAATGGCATCAATCTGATGGTACAGAAATATTTTTAATTTTTTTACAAGTCTAGACATTTTTTATCAGTCAAAGTGAGGTCTTCTTTCTTCACTTCTGGGGTCATAGAAGATGCAAACGGACTCCGTTTTTCAAACTTGAATAGGCGTTGGAAAACTCTCAACATGCTCTATTCAGTGATGTGATATATTTTATCAGAATTTTCACTAGGTACATGAGAATTTTTTTTGAAGTATTTTTTGCTTATGCATTGCTTCCTTCTTCTCAGTTTGTACTAGGGTTTGGGTTTATCTTTTGTGGGGGGTGTTTTTTTTCTTGTTTTCTGTCATTTATATCAGAAAACTAGAACACCAAAACTCTCAAAAATACAAACACTTCTGCATCTTCTGTCCATTCTGAAAGATCACATAATAATAAAAAACACAAGTAGGTACAAGTGCAGGGTTTCATGGCAGACTCTTCAGTTGAGCTACTCACATCACATAACTATCACACTTGGAAGTCTTGTATGATGAGGCTACTCAGGTCACGAGGGTTATGGTCTTGTTTAGATGAGGTTCAACCTCAGTTGCAATGTCCTTTTGAGATTATGCAACATAGGAACAAGATGGATGAGGCTATGGGTTTGTTATGCATGCATGTTTCAGACAGTCTTTTGTTTCACCTTGATGCTTTGCTCACTCTTCGAGCCATGTGGTTGAAGTTTGAGACACTTTTTGGGGTCGTTAATGAGTTTCGTGCATTACAGATTGAGGCAGAGCTAACTTCCTTGTTACTTGATTCATTTCCCACTATTGAGGATTTTTTGAACCAGTTCAAAAGTATTCGTACTATTTTACAGGGTTGTGGGAAGAACAAGACAGACATAGAGTGCATTTCCTTGATTCTTTCAAAGCTTCGTGGTCCATTTCAGATATTTGCTTCCTCCTTCTACTCCACCATGGATGGTTTGGGTGCCAGTTTTACCATGCCTTCCTTTGATTTATTTTGTGAGCGATTGTCTTGGGAACAGTCTGAACTTTCTCAGATGGATATGCTCTAAGGTTGAAAGAGCAAAGCATTGGTTGCTCAGTCACCGAAGGGGAAACAAAAGCAGAAACCAAGGCCCAAGAAAGATTTTGCAGGTAGTGAGCATTCCTCCAAACTGCCTCCTAAGTCTGATTCTAAACCACCATTTAATCCAAAACATGAGAAATCTTCAAAGTCTGGTGAGCCTTCCTCCAAGACTAAGGAGAAATCAGGAGACACTTGTAGTTTCTGTGGCAAGCAAGGTCATCTAGTTTCTAGGTGTTGGAAACAATTAGAGGCTTTAGAGGAGGCCATGTAGTAGCAACACATCTCCTCACCTCAGTCTTCTTCTTCTTCCACCACAGGGAAGGGTCATGCTCTAATTGCATGAGCATCGACCAATGGGTCCACTTGGATTTTAGACTCTGGTGCTTTTCACCATATGACTCACACTTAGTAGTTGGTCACTTCTCTTGCCTCTTGTGGTACTTCATAGATTGCAGTGGGTGACTCTTCACAGCTTTCCGTCTTGGGTTTAGGTTTTGTCTCTTTGGATGGGGCCACTATACAAGATGTTTTGGTTATTCCTGACATTTCAACGAACCTCTTGTCCATTTATTAGATTTGCCACACTGGTTCTGGTAAGACAGTTGACTTCTCACCACATGATGTGGTTATTCGGGACCTCCATGATTTCGATTTGGTTGTGGCTACTAGTAGTGTTGATATTGCATCTCATCTTTACCGATTTGATGGATTTACGCCTTCTGAGGGTATAGGTTCATCTCTTATAGCACATGCAAATTCAGTGAGTCAGCTTTGGCATGAGCATTTGGGCCATGTCAACTACAGATGTCTTCAGCAGATGAGTACACAGTCACTTGTTCTTGGTCTTCCACGGATTTCCTACAGTGACGGTGTTTGTCATGGTTGTGTGCTTGGAAAGCATCACAGGGATCCCTTTCCTAAGGGAAGTACCACTCGTGCTTTGGCACCCTTGGAGTTGATTCATAGTGACCTCATGTCATTTCCCACTCCTTCTTTTTCAGGGGCCAAGTATGTACTCACATTCATTGATGACTTCTCTAGATGCACATGGTTGTACTTTCTTAAGTACAAGTCTAATGTCTTTGATTCCTTTCGTGTCTTCAAGACATTTGTAAAGAACCAGTCTGGTCTTTCTATCTAGCGGATACGTACATATAATGGGGGGGAGTATGTGAATCAGGCCTTCAGAGATTTTTGCATTGAGCATGGTTTGCAACATCAATTTTCTATTTCCTACACCCCTTAGCAGAATGGTATCGCTGAGCGAAAGAATAGGACTTTACGGGAGATGGCTAATTGTATGATTTAGTCCGGGTCCATGGATTCATCTTTTTGGGCTGAGGCAATCAATTGTGCCAACTATATTCAGAATCAGATGCCTCACAAGGCGATTCGACATATGACTCCTAAGGAGGCTTGGTCTCATGACAAGCCTGATATTTCATCATTTCAAGTATTTGGTAGTGAGGCATGGGCTTTTATTCTTGATGCTCAAAGGAGAGCTATGGAGCGGAAGAGTCAACCCCTCATATTTGTTGACTACTATGAGGATTTTAAGGCATATAGGTTGTTTGATCTTGATACCAAAGAGGTCTTGTTTTGACGGGATGTTTAGTTTGATGAATGCCTTCCTCTAGTTGATACCCTATCTCCAGTGTCCACTTCACTACCTACTCCACCCACTATAGCTCTTCAGGATTATTTTGAGGATTCTGATGAGGATATTGATGATCCCCCATCCCCACCTCCCCTTGCTCCACCTCAGAGGCCCAAATGGGCTCGCTTTACTATTGAGGCAGTAGGATCTATGGCCGGTGATCCTTCAGACACTCGTCGCACTCGTTCTCATACTACGGGTTCTATTCTTTTCACTCATGTTCTTTCAGAGGATCCTCAAAGATTTTCAGAGGTGACAGGTCACCCTGAGTGGGATAGTGCCATGGAGGAGGATTATTCTTCTTTGATGAGGAATAATACATGGGATTTCTGTCCTCTTCCTAAGGGCAGAAAGATGGTTCGGTGCCGATGGTTGTATCGCACCAAGTATGCTGCTGATGGTTCTATTGATAAGTACAAAGCATGTCTTGTTGCGAAGGGTTTCTCACAAGTTGAGGGTATTGATTACTCTGAGACATTTTCCCCTGTCATCAAGATGAATTCTATTCACTTTGTATTATCACTTGCAGCTTCTAGAGGATGGCTCATTTTTCAGATGGATGTGAAGTGTGCCTTCTTACATGGTGACCTACAGGAGGAGATCTACATGGAGTAGCCTCAATAATTTTTCATGATTCTTCTTTGGTTTGTAGACTTCAACGTTCATTATATGGTCTCAAGCCCCTCGGGCTTGGTATGAGAAGATGGACTCTTTTTTGCTCTCCACTAGTTTCACTCGTTGTCATTCTAATCACACGGTCTATATTCAGCATCTTGAGGGTGAGATCCTGATTCTTGTGCTATATGTTGATGATCTTCTCATCACAGGTAGCTCATCCTCTATGATTCAGAATTCTCAGCTAGCCTTGATGGAGCAGTTTGAGATGATAGATCTTGGCCTTCTGCACTATTTCCTTGGTCTTCAGGTGATTCAGTCTTGAGAGGGGATCTCCATTTACCAGCAGAAGTATTCTTTTGATATGCTTTAGTGCTTTGGCATGCTTGATTGCAAGCCTTCCCCCACACCTTTTCAGTCAAGGTTGTTTTGACTACTACTTGCCCCACTCCTTCAGTAGATGCTACACTTTACAGGCAGTTGGTTGGCAGTTTGTTGTACCTAACTCACACTCATCCTGATCTTTCCTTTGTAGTTGGTCTTGTCTCTCGATTCTCACATGATCCTCGTGAGAGTCATTGGCAGGCTGCCAAGCGTATTTTGAGGTACATTCAGGGCACCACTTCATATGGCATTCACTACACATTAGGGGATCCTCACATTGTTGGCTACACTAACTTAGATTGGGCTGGTGATGTCAATGATTAGAAGTCTACTTCTGGCTTTTTTTTTTGTCTTGGCTCTGGTCCTATCACATGGTCATGCAAGAAGCAGACTACTCATGCATTATCATCTACAAAGGCTGAGTACCGAGCTGCTGTGCTCGCTAGTTAGGATATTTTATGGCTTCATCAGTTGATGACTAAGTTTGGTTTTCCTCCTGATAGTCCCACTATTCTTTGGTGTGACAATCAGAGTGCTATACACATTTCACGCAACCCAGTGGAGCATCAGCAAATGAAGCACATTGAGCTTCATATGCATTTCATCAGACAGTTGATTTAGGATGGTTCTCTCATCTTGGAGTATGTTCCCACTACTGAGCAGGTTGCAGACATCTTCACAAAACCTTTTGCATCTCCGCGCTATCTTCAGTTGCGCTCTATGCTTGGGGTGAAGGAAATTGTCCATGGGGGGTCTTTATGTGGCCTTCCTTCCTTCCTTCATGTTTCTTTCAACATGTTGTTCTATCTCTTTTTGGAGAGGAGTTTTTCCCACTGGGTTTTCTCCTTTTCTCCGTTTCATAGAGATTTCATTGTACTTGGGTACCTAATTTGGCCTTGTTGCCGGGACCCATTGCTTTTGCTTTCAGTAGCTTCTTCTAGGTTTTAGCTTCTCCCTATGTCTATCTTAAGGGGGGGTGTTAGAGTAATTGGACATTTACTTTATTAAGTAAACAATATTTGTTTAATTATGTAAAGTTTCCTTTTAACTCTTTTTCACTTAAGCTAACATTAGGTACATAATAATTAATTACTTTATTAATTATTATTGTGCAAGCCTAGGGTTTTCCTTTTTTAGGGTTTTCATCTATATGTAGTTGAAAACTATCTTTTGTATCATTATTCATTTTACATTTTCAGGTGAATACATTGCTCCACATTCTTGAGCATTTCTTTTTTTTCTTCTCTTTGTTTCTCCTTGTAACAGGTTATTTGCTTGCAAAGATCTTTTAGACTTCTATGGTGATGTATCTTCTCAACTCCAACAACACACACTTACTTAAAAATGAAGAAACAATTGTCGTTATATATCCGCTACATGGATTTACACCAACAACTCTGTCGGCCAAGAATAAAGAATAAATTACAACTATCGGACTTAATACATGAACAAATCTTGATTTTCATCAACCTAAGTTAGTAAAAACATAGTCAGGACCTAAATCAATATCCTCAAACATTCCAAACAATAAAATAATAATCCTTATGTATCCACAACATGTTACCACCATCATGTTGACCAAGAACATGAAAACTAGAGCACACATCAGAAAAACCTTTGATTACGATCACACCAAGCAATGTGGATGTACAACAAGGATAGAGCATGATCTAGACACATCCATGAACATCATAGGAACACATGAGCAACAAATGAAATTTCCATAATTTCATCCTCTTCTTCCAAGAACACCTGCTATAGTAACAGAGTGACTATAAGAAAACATAACTTCATAGCTTCCTCAATTCTTGTTGTGTACCATTAATTTTTGTGGAAAACATACAATATAGGCTAAAAAAAAAACCCTTTAATGCACGACACCTGAAACTTAACGTACAAAAAATTGCATCACTGTGAACTTCTCAGCTTCACTGGCTACCTGCAATATATTTATTACAATTTTCTTAATATCCTTGACATATATAGCCTTTAGAATCACCAATGCTAATAGTGTTGACATCAATTACAACCACATATCAACAATGCAACCACAACATCGAACATGAGTAAGGATGCAAATGGGTACATGGTAGTTTCAAAACATCTCCTCATTGTTTCTAAGTATGATGAATAAAGAAAGTGGTGATCCTTAATGGGCCTTTTTGATTGAGTTTTAAATCCTAGGTGATGGACGACTAAGATTCAACATGCAGTGATTGATTTTTGGCTCACGTTAGCGAACTGGGATGGCCATTAGTTGCAAAATGCTTTCAAATCCTCTATTTAATGGGGATTTTCTATAGTTTTTTTTATCATCTACATTTATCAAGGCCCAAAATTAATTATCACTAGTGCTGAAGGATTGAATTATGGGTGCTCAAAGAGCTCTCATGAACGTGGCAATTTTCTATGTCTATGCATGGGAGATTTTTGAAGGTTATAGCTAGTGTTTTCCTTGTGCAATTAGCTCTGGTTACTATTGGCTATAAGAATGAGTGAGCCAAGTTCCCCTATTACACCCATTTGTAGGTCAAGAAGATTGAGTTTGCAAGAACTGTTGGTGTATGTACCCAAAGAAAAAACCACTGTGGAAGAAAATCTAATTGTTTCAAGGGCCAGGAGGACTGTTCGATGGAAGGTTGAAAGAGTTACTGTCCAAAGAGCCTACAATTATAGAAGTAGGACTAGCTTGGGGGAATTGGTTGAACCTAAAGGGAAATGGTTTGTTTCATTTGTGAAATAATTAATGAGAAAAAGTGCAAATCCTAGGGTTTGTTCAAGGAAGCCCAGTGCTCTCGTCATAATTTATGATATTTCTTCAAGAGAGGAAGGAGGAGCCAGCCCTACTACTAGATATTGCCTTATTTCTCTTGTGCCATATAGTGACTTAGATGATGAGGTCATCATTGAAACTTCAATCTCTATCAAGGAGCCTTGTGAGGGTGTCTACTCGGCAACTTTCAAGGTCAGGTAACATCCATGTTCTCTCTTATTGGTGTTTAGCTTCTAGGTGTTGTCCTGATCTAATTCCTACATGGATGGTTTGGTGGTCTTTGCTATTAATGGCGATTTCCCCGTTATTGAATAATATGGTGATTTTGGTGATAGAGCCTTATGGAAGGCTTGTGTGGCATCTTCAACAAATGGCTTGGCACTCTTTTTTCTTTTTTTTAACTTTTCTTTCCCATTGTGTGTGAAATATTAAATGTAACGGTTCGAGAACTAGACAAAATTAATTGAAATTAATTTTGAAATTATCATGAAACGTACCTATAATGAGCCTGATCCTTGTTGCTCTCTTATGTTATAAAAGAGATTTCAAGGCTCATTACAAGGGGTCAGCTTTTGGGGATTTCTAAACGATCTAGGTAGGAAGTCATAGAAGCATATTGTAAATGATGGTCTGTGAATAGGGTGGTACATTGTCTTGGTTAGGAACACATATGGAGTAATATTAATTTTATTTTATAAAAATTATTGATATCGAAGTAAATATTAGCTCTGAAACAATACTCTCCAATGTACTTTTCTTGCAAGATTTAAATGAAAATACAAAAGGTATTTGCATTTATCTTTAATAGTATAGTTGAATGTATGACTCTTGTTTTCATTTAACTCAAGTCTAGTTAATTAAAATATTAATGAGAGTTGTAGGTTTTTGAGGAAAGACATAGGATTTTGATAAGTTACATTTCAGACATTGTGAATTCTCGTAATGTAAGGAATTATGATAATACATAGCACATTTATAGATATAGTAGTTGATATATTATAGGGTATTTTGTATTTGACTCCATTCACCAATTGATAATGCATTGGTCTATTCGTGGAATATAAATAAGGTGATTGAGTTGATACTATGCTAGATTAGGGACCAAAAAGAAGAAAAAAATATAAATCATTAAATTGTCCAAGTATTATGTAGGTTCTTAAATTGTGATGAAATTCCTAGCATTAGATGATTATTTGTGTAAAGGTTAGCCAAATCTTTGATGGATAATGTCTATCTACATTTAGTAGGAACTTATCTATGAAGACTTATTCTCCACTTTAATGTAGTCAAAGTTGAAAAAATTGGTAAATACCCTCCCTGGCCTCAAAGAGCCTAAAGTGTAGGGGAAATATTTTGATAACTTTTATCCATTGATTTGGCCATTAATCTTAAGAATTATTGATTATAGAGGTTAGCTATCTTTTCGAGAATTCCTAGGGTGTGCTGGAAAAAACACCAACAACATTCAAGAGAATTCTTCAAGCATCAATCATGATGTCAAGGATTGCATTCTTTGTGTTTGTTATTGTGCTAAAAATTATGGTGTAGAGTTCATGATTCAAGCAAGCATTACATTAAAGATCTACCAAGATCAAGCAAGAGTCAAGGAGCACATCCATTGCAACCATTTCAAGCATAATTTCAGCACCATATTGCTAGGGTTTGGTGAGTTGCAACATTATCTTTTGTGCATTCATCATTCTCCCTTCACATTTGCATTCATTTCAAGGTTTAATTACCTAAAGGGGTTTGACCATGGCAAGCCCCTATTCTCTAAACCCCATAACATTTTCCCCTCTTCTTTGTATGATTTGCAGGTCTAGGTTGCAAATTGTTAAAGGATAGAAGTTGTAGAAAAGTTGTCAAAGTTGCTATTCAACCTTGGATAGTCTTGGAGAAGACTTATAAGTGCTATTTTGCAAATTCATATTCGAAAACCAGTCAGAAAGAGCAAAGAAAACCAAGAGACACATAATCTAGTTTAGAACTTCCAGAAGAGAAGAAGTAAAGTGATTCACCACTATTGGCAAATCAGTCCCACTATACAGGCCTAACATAGGTTTTTGTACATTAGGATACCCTTTTGGCTGAAACCTATTTCTGCACATTTTCTTAGAAGTTGGATTGATTCACCCAACTTGGTGAATGAGTCCTAGTCAACATAAACAATAGATGTTTCAGTGATCCAAACCTCTATTTTTCCTTGTTCAGTCTTCCAGGTGCACACTTTAAGTCTCATAGCTTTTCATTACGTGTTGTTCATCTTTCTAGGTCATTTTGCATGTCACGCTGTGTTTTCTAAAATTTTATTTTCCAAGTTTACACTTGGTGTTCAATCCCTCATTTCACATCATTCAATCCCCTAGAACATTCCCTTTGTTAGATTTAAATCTCCTTTGCATTGAAATCTCAAGGTCTTGTTCTTGAGTGAAAAGGGCAAGAAAATATGCCTCTTTCCTTGTAGGTCCAAAACCCTAGAAGCGAAAGAAGCACCACAATATTCACCTTTTCAACAATTAAACCAAAATATATTAAGATTATATTTTATGGATAGCTCATTTTGAGGACTACCATCATCCAGTTGGGTTTGTGAAGTTTCCTCCATTTTCATCCTTGACCTAAGCCTAGAAACTCAAAATTCTGCAATAAAATGAGAAAGGAGGGGGAGGAGGGAAAAAAAGTGGGTTCTAGGAAACCCGCCTTCAAGCGAACACCCCTAGAACACTTCAAGTGAAGGGGAGTTTGCCTGAACCCCCCTTTTTGACAAAAAAATTTTTTTCATTAAAAAAACTTGCCAAAAGGGGTTGAAGTGAACCTAGCATCAAAAGGGGTTTGAGTGAACCCTTATATGGGTTTGTGCAAACCTACATATTCAAGAAAACCCCTAAAAACTTGAAAAATAAATTTGGGAGCATTTTTGTAATTTTCCTTTGCGAAGGGAATTGTAAACCAGTATTGTGGGATCACCTAAATAGAAAATATTTTGCCCTTTTCCCTTGTTGTCAAAAGGGGAGAGTAGCATATGTGTCTTTCCATCAATGACAAAGGGGGGGATTGTTGGAAATAAGTTTTTTCATTGATGCAAACCCAATATGGGGTGTCATTGATAGGAATTTTTCATTGTTGAAGGATGAATAAGGATGAAATGATGATTTATGTTTGATGCAGAGGTGGGTAAAATTTTTCTAGTATGTTTCTAAAATGTCTGCTATGATATGGGTCAGTGTAGGATCATGGGGGTCCAAACTAGGCCCTTAAGTGGCAATGATAATTCAAAAAAATAGACTTAGTCAACTTGACACAAGAAAATGAATAAGTTATTAACATAATTTGAAAATAATGTAACAAAAAAACTTGTAGAAAATTTAATGTAGTTTCTAAGATACTATTCCCTTTTTGGAATTTATTTGATGAAAATTTGAAATTTTAATGTAGTAGTAATAAATTTTTTAGGAAAAAAATAGAAACCAGGTGTATGTCTGACCAACCTAAGTACAATAAAAGATTAATATATTTATTTTAAACTTTCAATATAATTAGAAGACACATGCCTGAATGTGTTGCATTGTTTTTAATTTTTTTTGGAAGTAAATAATTAGTTATGACTATTTTATTATTTAAAAAAATATATATTAAAACTTGTTTGTCTAACCATCATAACTTGGTCTAAAATTTATGAAATTCAATTTTATTTTTTTTGATCCTATAGTATGATAAGCATATAATGTACTACATCTTTCAGATTCAAAAAATATGAAATTGTTTTAATTTCTTATATTTTTTTCAATCACCCTATCAATCAGGACTTTAGTCAAAATGTATGTATAAAATCAATAATAATTATTTATTTAATTCCAAATAATGTGTATCTTATATTTTTTGAAAGATGAAATTTTCTCAATAAACCCTTTTCATTTCACGAAATTTGGATAAAAAAAATCGTCATCCATATTTGGTCATATCGCCATTTTTTGGACCCCCATGATCCTTCACTCACCCATATCATCTCAATTTTTTATACCACACATAGATACAAGGTGCAAAAATCTCTCTGAGGCATTCAAAATGGAGACTCTAAGGCAAAGCCATGGTTTTCTTGTTTGCATATTTCTATTGTGAAATATTATATCTAGCACTTTAGATGATGTGTTGTTACAGTTATGAAGGATCTATATCCAAGAAATCAAGTCACCACACCTTCTATAGTGAAAGTTACATGTAATAGTGTTCTTATCTATGCTTTGGTAGAGCACTGTGCTGATGAAGGCTTACTAAAATTCTCTTCATTCCTCCAAAAGTGAAGGGATGATCTTGTAGTTTTATAAATATGTTATGTAATGATAAAATCATACTACTTAGTAGTATCACGTAATGTAGTGGTCTAAAAATTTAATTTTTGAATGATAGCTAGCTACAATTTGTCAAGGTTTCTTTGTATATTTAGTGGGTTTCTCATTTTGTGCGAACATATGATGATTAATTTATTTAGTAGAAGGTTGAGGAGATATTGTGTGTAAGATATACTGATTGATTCTTGGTTTGCTTGATATTTTTGGTCTCTCCCTAGGAGTACAAAGGTGAACAAATGGCAACCTTGATTATTTGGGCCAACTGAACTGTCTCCATCATTAGTGATTGTTCTTGATTAGTTAATTTTTTTTGGAGAATGTGATATGATGTTTTTGGATCTTGTAGTACCTTGTGCTTATCCACATTTGTCTTTCTTAAAAATATTATACATAATTGGATCCAACTAGTGAGTTTTCAAGAGTTCTTTCTAAAGGTCATCTTAGAGTTGACCTATCTGAGGTGTTGAGTTGTTGCAGAGGATATTTATACAAGCACAAAATAATTTGCGAAGGTGTGTGTAGAGTGTTGAATATGTGGTCAAGAAGAATGAAGAAGATGATGTGTCTGAAATCAATGTGAAGGGCTAATTGGGTGAAATAGTGATGACAATTTCACCATGTGTTACATGCTTCTTCACAATAGTTCATAAAAAAATTTCTTATTCTAATTTTTTATGTATCTTTACCTAAGGTAGTGAGTCTTATCAAGTCAATTTTACCTTACTCTAAGTTTTTATACCTTAGTCTACAATTCCATAGGTAGTGAACCACTAAAAATATGCATTATTAGGGAAAGAGGATTCCCCAATAGGCTCCTAGGGTTTTTCACCTAGAAGCTTGGTTGGAACAATACCTCTTTCACATCTATGTATTCTTGTTGTTTCATTACAAGATTAGGGGCTTAAAGTGATGTGTGTGGAATGCCCTAAATGCTAGAAATAGAAAATATAAACTAACCAATAATGTAAATCCTAGAGAATGCAACTATGTTTGAAAACACATTGAGATATGCAAACATGTACAAAATGACCTAGAAATGTAAACTAAACTAAACTAAACAAAAATCTAAGAGATCTAATGTGTGCACCTAGAGGCTGAAAATGAATGAAATGGAGGTTTGGAATGCTGATGAAATTATTGTAGAAGCTGACTGGGACACTTGTGCCAATTAGGGTGACTTAGTCACAAATCTAGAAAAATTGGTCTAGAGTCCGTTTCTACCAAATAGGTTTTTGAATACACAAAAATCACTAAAAGGTGGGTTCAGTTGGACTAGGTCACCATTGTTGGTGACTTATTCCACTTCTAAATTTCTAGAAATTTGAAAAGGGGAATGGAAGCCCTCGATCTGTGCTTCGATTCTTCACAAGTGTCTTCTTCTGAAACTCTGATTTCTAGGTCTGAGAGTTTAATTTTTAGTGAATGTTTGGAATTTTCAAGAAAGGAGAGATCGTAAACAAGTCCTCAATATTATCTTAAATGATCTACAAACCCTTTGAGTACCTAAATCTGCAAACACACAAAGAGGGAAAACTTTTTGATTGTTAGGGCATGGGGGTTTGCCTTGGTCAAATCTCTTTCAGATAATTAAATAAAATGAAGAGATAATGAAATGAAGCATGAAAAAATGGAATTAGTTACCTTGCCTTGATGATGATTGATCTTGAGTTGTTGCAATAGTCAACCCTCAAATGCTTCAAAAAATATGTCTTGATGGCTTAGAACACTCAAACCCTAGCTTACTTGAGAAGAGTGACAGAGGAGTGATTGAGAAGAATGAGTTGTTAGGAGGAGGAGAGATGAATTAGAAGAAATTAGGTCAAAATGAGGGGAAAAACCCTTATTTATACATGTGATGTACTAGTTTCCTGAAAATAACACAACAGAGGCCGACCTTAGGGTTTAGGAAACAAAATCTAGCAAGAATTTTGATTTAATTTGAAATTTTATGCCAAAAATAACTAGGTCGCCCAATGTGGTGACCTATTCCACTTGGAAAAATTCAAGTGGTGGTTGGGAATTAAAATATGATTAATGATGTTTATCGGGATTATCTCCTGAAACACACTAAAGTTTGACCTATAAGAGCATTAAGGGGTCATTTTAGCATAAGGAAGGGTTGATTTGGTGATGATAAGCCTAGGAAAATGTGAAAGTGTTTTTCAACACCTTACAAAACTTTGGCACAAGGCTTGGAAAGGGGTAAAAAGAGGTCCAATATCCATAGGCAAGGGTCCAAATGAGTGAAAAGTGTCAAGGATACACTTTTTGGCGACACACTTAGCCCCCACTTTAGTAAGAGGATGAACTTGCTTCAAACTCACACTAAAGTAGCCACATGGAGATGGTGAAGAATGCGATCAAGCCCCTAGGTTTCAAGATTCTAATACAAGTAGACATCTGTGCAAGAAGAAACATTCAAGGCTGAATGATTTACAACAAAATAATATACATGATCATGCAATGACAAGAGCTAGAAGGAAAGAGAAGAAGGAAAGGTTGGATCAAGCTTCAAACATTTGTCTATTTAGTTGTGTATCAGATCTAGGTTTTTTATCCAAAAAGAATATGTACTCACTCTAGGGTGATGAGAATTTTGTTGTCTGTCGGGTGAGAAGGCCCAAAAAAGTGAGAAACACACACTCAGTTGGTATGCACTCACACACAAAAAGGTGGTTATGGGGAAATTCGTGTTGCTAGTTGGGCTTCTCGCTTAACCATACCAAACTTATACCTCCTGATAACTTTGATAAGGCAACACAAAATAAAATGATGTTTGACGGTGATGTTAGGATTGTTCAAAAGGATTTTTCTTTTGTTTATGTGATGTCTCATCTTAAGGAACATCAAGTGTAATGTCTCCAAGAATGGAAAGATACAAATGGACTAATCTTGTTTGCAAGAGAGGAAAACTGCAAATGTCTCATCTTGTTTGGAAGAGAGGAAAAGTGCAAATGTCTCATCTTGAGCAACATTTTACCTAATGTTTTCAAGAGAGGGAATTGCAAGAAAAATAATTTATCACATAGTGAAATGTGAGTGTCGATGTATACCCCCACTTTAAAGTGGTTGCTAACACCATTACTATGAACAAGTGTTTTGAACTAGAAGAAGGAGAAGATATGAGAGATTTTTAAAAAATCCCTATGCCAAGTCATATGTTTTTGATAAGCTGTGTCATTAAAATGATAGTATGTCACATGCAATTCAACTTAAGACATGTAATCCATATCCTAAGCTTGCTATTTTATGTTCATTAAAGGTTAACAACTAGTAAAAGGAGACAATGACAAGTGACATATAGGGACAAGGCTATCTAACCTTGTGCCCCCACTGAGTCCAGGGCAAGGATGAGCCAAAAGGATTGATGAAATGCAAGGTAGAGTGAAAAATGGTATCAACTAGAGGAAGTAGGTTCCCCCTCATAAGGGAGAGTACCAAAATTCTTATGATGTTTTATTTTACTACTCAAGGCCTTACATGCATTAGTGGAGTGACCATGGACTCAATAATAGGCACAAAAGGAATGTTTGTTGTAACATTTCTTTCGAGCTCTGGGAGGAAGAGAGATCAAGTGATCTTGGAGGAGTCTCAATAAGATGCCCTCTTCATCAAGGGGAGAAGGTGTTCCTTTTGTTTGTGACAAAGAAGTGTCTTTCTTAGTACATGATGTCATACTTACACAAGATGCTATAGATTGTGAGATTTTGTACACTCCTTTAGATGAATGATCAAAATCAGTAGTGGGTTGTGAGATGAAACTAACATTAGGGGAATATTTCTTTGTGTGAATTAAAGGGGAACAACCAAGAATTGTTGGTTGTGAAGGGTGGTTCGTGATAATGTTGGCATGAGGTGAAGGCTTGGTGATTTCGATCAAGGGACAATAACCAATACCATGATTAGTTGTTTGTGTGTGAGGCTCAATAGGGTTACAAATACATTGTTCACTAGCACCACAACCTTTTCCACTATATCCAAGTTGTTTCATGAAATCAAAACATTTTCCATAAAGCCTCTTCAATGATTTTTGATCGGGTGTTTGTTCATTGTTTTCTTCTTTGTCTAGAGAAGCTGAGGTGGATGCTTGTGAAGCATCTACCAAGTCTTGTGTTGACAAGACTGTGGTTCCATTTTTAGAGTCTTGGCATGTAATCTTCGATTCTTCAATGATTATAGGTGTGAAGTCTTGGCATAGTCATGGTAGCAGGGTCCTCAAAGAGAACAATCCAGATCATGCAGCAAGAGTTACACAATAGAAGCAACATAGAATATGGAGGTAAATGCAGATTAAAACATTATTATTATCAAAATATTCAATTACATACAGTCGGCCACACTGGGCTTATAGATTTGGTTCACAGGCTTGATACAACATGCTCCAAATATAGTTATCTTACATGGGAGTGAAAATCCTATAGATCAAACTTTATATCTCGCTTGATCAATATTTTTTTATTCCCTTCTATCCTAATGATCCATTAAATTATTTATATCATATCTACATATCAAGAAGCATCCATGTCGACCAAATATCATGGGTAAAAGCAAGAATTTGTCCAGGAAGAGGGGAAGCTTCAACCAAAAAAATGTCCAACTTTGGCAATATGGCTGATGGACTTTTTTTCCTCGATAAATCTATGAAATCAAAACCCATTAGAGAACATGATGTCTAGTTTCCAAATATAATTTTTTTTAAATATTGTAATATATTTATTATTTTTATTATTTTTTAATTATTTTCTAAGAAAACTAACCCATAAACTTGAAATATCAGTTTTTTTTTTTTTTTAATAACTATTTTTTGGTTAAGTTTCATGTAAAAAAAATTATATGGCATCAATCTTCAAAAAATTCTCTACACAATGAAAAAACAGATTCAAAAAATATTTATTTTAACTCCAATTACATTGTTCGTACACATTGAATTTTAAAAACATCAATTAAGGCCAATAGAAATTCAATTAAAAAAAATATATTAAAAAACAAACTACAAAAAGAAATCCTCATCAATATTCATGTTGTTATCTCTCTTTTTCCAAAATGAATTATAAAAATACTTCTATTTGGGCCAAAATGTGGTGTTCGTACACGTGCATGGTATGGTAAAAAAATAGGGACTTTTAAAAAGTGCTTTTCTTTCATCCCTATCAAAATTTAATTTCTATCATCTGGATATTTGAATAAATTACATATTTGGAAACTAGATTCAAAATGCTAAATTTTAGAGTACTAGCATTTTTTAAGATTCGTTGTGTAAGTGCCTTAAATTTTTAATCCAAGTGTGACAATTTCTAAAAAACAGTAAAAACAATTCCACTTTTTGAGATTTTTCGTGGACCCAACTTCTTGCATTAGCCCTCCTAACAATCTCCAATGAAGGAAACGTAATGTGTGCATGAATAGGTCGGCCCCAAATTTGAATTTATCTTTGACACATGGATATGATGAAGTGTGGACCTAAAATTAAGATCAGGGACACTCCATGAAACAAATCAAAACTCCTCGCAAGGATTTGCAAACTACGAGAAAGATCCATGAGAAATCAAACTAGCTGTTAGGTTTGAAATTATTTTGGGGCCAGTTCCAACAACTGTCACTTAATCTGAGAGCAATAAATTTCTAGAAAAAGATCCAATCAAGCTGAAAACTTGGAATAAGGAAAATGAACATGTCCATGATGAAAACAAATATCCGTGAGATCTGGTGAGAAAACATGAAAAAATACCGAATCTTCCAACTTGAACAAGAACCAAAACTAAAACTGAATGAAAATATTATTAGTTGATGGAATATTGCCGAGGACCAAAGATGCTCCTACATCAGACATTCCTGGTTATTGAAAAATGAGTCCCTCACTTTTTTGGGGCTAAAGAAAAACCAAGACGGTCTACCTTGGCCTATGAAATCCAAGAGAAATCCTCCAATGGTCTACCTTTCCACTTCACAAGATAGTCTTTTTATTGTCTTCCACGATTTTTCCTCCCATTTTTGACATCCAAAATCTCTTCTATCTCATCTTTTTATTGTTTAGGAAGTTGGTCTTCCAATTTTTCTTTACTATTTTCACCAAACTCTACTTCATGGTAATAATGTGAGATCTAAAATATTGAATATAGGTGATATACCCATGTCATCTGATAACTCCAATTCATATGCATTTCTTGAATCAAATTTCTTCAAACTATTACAGGATCCAAATTTCCTCATCTTGAGCTTACTGTATGTGACCTCTGGAAATATTTCCATCCTCAAATAAACCATCACTTCATCACCAAATATGAACTCATTATGTCTCCTCTTTTTATCTACTCATTCCTTATACTTCCGGATCATATGTTCCAATTGTTGCTTTACTTGAGTATGCACGTTCTTCATATTTTCTACAAATTCCTCTGCTTCTGCACTCCTTTTACCTTCTTTACTGATGTCTCAAAACTATGATATGCCTCTAGGGTGAACTCCCATAACAATCTGGAAAGGTTTCCTTCTAGTACTCCTACTTACTGAATCATTGTAGGCAAACTTTGCTTGTGCAAGGACTAAATCCCAACTTCCTATGTTCTCTCCAACCAAACATCTCAACGAGTTTCCCAAACTCCTGTTTACTACCTTTGTCTATCCATCAGTCTGTGGGTGAAAAGTAGAACTCAACTTCAAATCCATCTTCAACTTCTTCCAAAGTGTCCTCCAAAAGTAACCAGCAAGATTTGTATCTCTATCTTAAACAGTACTCTTAGGTAATCTATGCAATCTGACTACTTCCATGAAAAACAAGTTTGCTACATGTACTAAAATTGTAGTCTTTTTACAAGGTATGAAATGTGCCATTTTAAAAATTTATCTACCACCACAAATAAAGAATCATTACCTCTTTGTGTCTTTGACAAACCAAGTATGAAATCCATGCAGCATCCTCCCAAGGTCTCTCTGATACTGTCAATGGTTTATCCAATCCAACATTCTGAGTACTCCCTTTTTCAACTTGAAAAACTCTACAACTTTGCACAAATATCCTAACATCCTTATGAATTTTTGGCCAAAATTAGTTCTCACTTACCAATGGTACTATATTATCAATTTCAAAGTGTCCTACCAATCCTCCACTATGTTTTTCTTTTATCAAGTTATCCATCATTGAACTTCGGGACCGTATACACAATTGTTTCCCTCTAAACAACATATCTTCTTGAATGAAATATTCCAGCCATTGACTCCTATCCTCGAAGACTGGTTCTTTACATGCTCTCCAAGGTTCTGCAAAATCTGGGTCTCCCTCATACAAGTTCTTCAATTAATCAAATCCTAATACCTCCACTCTCATCTCTCCTAGTAAATTCCTTCTCCTACTCAAAGAATCAATAACTCTATTTGACTTTCCACTCCTATGTTTCAAAACAAAAGTATAACTCTAGAGGAATTCCACCCATCTCATGTGTCTTTGATTCAACTTACCTTGATTGTTCAAATACTGCAAAGCTTGATGATCCATATAAAATAGAAACTCTTTAGGCAACAAGTAATGTCTCCACTTCTTCAAGGCTTGAATTATGGCATAAAACTCCTGGTCATACACTGATTACCTTCTCTTAGCATCATTCAAATTCTCAATGAAATAGATTACTGGTCTTCCTTCAAGACTTAATACTACTCCAATTGCATTTCTACTTGCATCACAATCTACCTAAAATACCTTATTAAAGTCTAGTCAAGCCAACACATGCTACTCAGTCATAGTCTATTTCAAAAACTCAAAAAAATTGTTTTCTCCAGATGTCCACCTAAAATCTTTCTTATTTCCTCTCATGGTCTCTATTATAAAATTGCAAAAAAAACTAAAATTCCTAATGAAAGTTTGGTAAAAACCAGCCAGTCCATGAAATGAGCTTACCTCTCCAATACTTTTAGGTGTAGGCCAAACAAAAATTTCTCTTACCTTCTCAGGATCCATCTTTGATCCATCCACAGATATCACAAATCCAAGATATTCCAATTCTTCCTTCAGGAAACTACACTTCTTAATGTTTACCAACAACTGCTCTTCTCTCAACCTCTGCAAAACTTGTCTTTTATACAACAAATTTTCTTCTCTAGTATTAATCAAGATCAAGATGTCATCCAAATAGACAATCACAAACTTAGCTAATAATTTATTCAATACCTAGTTCATCAACCTCATGCAAGTACTCAGGGTATTTTCTAGTCCAAAAGGCATCACCAACCACTCATACAATCCCTCATTCTCCTTGAATGTTGTCTTCCACTCATCCCCTTCTCTGATTCTGATTTGATGATATCCAATCTTCAAGTCTATCTTTGTAAAGTATTTAGCTCCAATCAAACAATCCATAATGTCATCCATCTGGGGCAGAGGAGATCTATACTTCACTGTGATCTTGTTTATGGCTCTAGAGTCTATACACATCCTCCATTCTCCATCCTTCTTAGGTGCTAGCACAACAGGTACTACACAAGGGCTTAAAATTTCTCTGGTCAAACATTTCCTCAAAAATTATTTCACTTGTCAATTCAATTCTTTATTTTCTACCAGTGTCATCCAATGTGTTGATTTATTAGGAAAAATAGCTCCAAGAATCAGGTCCATGCAATGAATAATACTCCTCATAGGTAGAAATCCATCAGATACATTATTTGAAATAATATCTTCATATTATATTAGCAACTCCTTTATCTCCTCTAGTTGTGCTTCTACATGTTTCAAGTATTCAACCTTCTTAGGAATGAAGGCATAATAAATGTTCTCATGTCTCAGTCCATCTACAAATCTCTTTCCATCAACCAAAACAATTATATCATTCATACAAAACTCAACTTTAGGAACATCCCATTATCAACAATGATATATGTTCTTTCCATCATGAATTACCTGTCTATCATACTTCCAAGGCGTTCCCGACAAAAGATGGCATACATCCATAGGCATGATATCACAGAAAAATTCATCATGATAATTTCCTATCTTTAATTTAACCAAATATTGTTCACTTACCAGTATCTTATGCTCATCTTGAATCCATGCTATCTGATAGGGCTCTGAGTATTTCAATATCTCCAACTTCAATTTGGTCACCATTTCTTCAGAAACCAGGTTCTTTGAGCTTCCACTATCAATAATCACCTTGCAATATTTACCAGCTACCTTACATCTAATCCAAAACAAATTCTTTCTCTACAATGGTTCCTACTCCATCTCACTTTGACATCATACTCTTTTGTTCACCAACACTTGTCCCTCTTCTGGTTTATTAGATGATCCAATGTGATCCTCCTCAACAAAAGTTGTTATTCTACTATTCTCCATATTTCTACTTGTCTCTTCTTCATTACATTCAAATTCTCTATGTCCTTCTCCACCACACTTATAACACATTCCTCTTAATTTACTCTTTTCTCCTTTCCTCTATCACCTCTTTTTTAACCATAATTCTAGTAATTACCATATCCTCCTTTTTGCTAAGTTTTCCCATCATTTCTATGGTACAAATTACCATTATTTATAACTTCCTTATATTTATTTTGATCTGCAAAAGGTCCTCTTCCTCCTCCAGTAAAGATTATTCCTCTCTAAAATCTTCCACCTCGTCCTCTCTATCTTTTCTCATGTCTTTTAATCAAAATATCTTCTTATTTTAGGGTACATTGGTATGCCTCCTCCACACTCAACAACTTAATCAAACGGATCTCATCCTCTGAATTTTCAGACCTGATACTCAACTTGTATAAATCCTTAGTATACTTGGTCAGACATGACTCCTTCTCCTTCAAATTCTATATTTTTTAGAACAAACTGATCTAATAGTCTACAGGCATAAACTTTATCTTCAACTTATTCACCATTCCATCCCATGATTTTATCTTCTCCTTTCCTTTTCTTTTACTATCTGTCTACAAATGTTCCCACCAAATGGATGCATGTCCTTTCAACTTTGTATAGGAAAATTTCACCTTCTTCTCTTCTATGGTACCTTCAAAATCATACTACTTCTTCATCTTTGTTATCCAATCAAGCAATTCATTTGAATCCAACTTACCACTATAATCTAGTGGATTGAAATGTGGTTTAGTATTCACTCTAGTTAGGGCTCTTATGAACCTCTCTTTAACTTGATCAAGGAAAATTTTCTCTTCTCTTTCCACTTATTCCTATTCTTCTACCTCTTCATAACTTACATCATCAACTAGTCAAACTCTCTTCTAGGTCATTTCAACTACTTCTAATCTGGTAACTATTCCTTTCAACATCTCCATTGCAGTTGGGTCTGCATTTCCATACCCTCCATTTCCTCTACCATTTATTCTTCCCACCATATTTACAAAAGTCCTCTATAGCTGTAGGTTGGATCCACAATCCGCCACCCCACAAAAAATATTCAACAAGACTTTCTTAAAATCTGATGATGTTCCACCAAACGAATCTCGATCTGATACCAATTTGATACAGTCACGGTAGGAGGGTCCTCAAAGAGAACAATCCAGACCGTACAACAAGAGTTTCACAACATAAGCAGAAAAAAATATGCAGGAAAATGAATATTAAAAAATTCTTGTTATCTAAATATTCAATTACATACAATTGGCCACATCTGGGCTTATAGATTCGGCTCACAAGCCTGATACAACATGCTCCAAATACAGTGCTCTTACATGCGAGCGAAAATCCTACAAATTTAACTCTATATCTTGTTTAATCTATATTTTTTTATTTCCTTATATCCTAATGATCCATTACAAGATTTATATCCTATTCGTAGATCAAGAAGCATCTGCATTGACCAAAGGTCATTACAATCTTCGATGAAGTAAATGTAATGTGTGCATTAATAGGTTAGACACAAATTTGAATTTCTCCTTGGTAGGTGCATATGATGAAGTGTGGACCTAAAATTAAGGTTGGGGACACTCCATGGAACAAATCAAAAGACCTCACAAGGATCCACAAACTACGGGAAAGATCCATGAGCGATCAAGCTAGCCATTAGGTTTGAAATTATTCTGGGGCTAGTTCCAACAACTTTCACTTAATCTAAAAGCGATAACTTGTTGGAAAAAAATCCAATCGAACTGAAAAAATTGGAATAAGGAAAATGAACATGTCCATTATGAAAACATAGGTCCATGAGATCTGGTGAGCAAACATGAAGAAATACCGAATTTTCCAACTTGAACAAGAACAAGAACTAAAACTAAATGAAAAAAATTTTGGTTGATGCAAGATTACCAAGAACCAAGGATTCTCTTGCATCAATTATAAGGAACCCCAATCATCATCTAAGAGCTTCAATATTTTCTCAAGAGGTTGTTCTTGTTTTTTTTTGCTATGTGGGTTCCACTTGTGTGGTTGGAGTTAAGGTGTTGAAATGATTCTCTTCATTTTTCTCAATGTTCAAGCAACTGTTTGGTTCCGGGTCAACATAAAGGGTGTACACTTTTTTGTTGTAGATGTACTTCATCTTGTGATGAAGAGTGGAAGGCACACCATTCATTGCATGAATCCATGGTCTACCTAAGAGAATATTTTATGAAATATCATGAGCCATAACGTGTATCCGTGTGTCTAATGTGGCCATTCCAACTATGAGAGGTAAAGTGACCACACCGAGAGGTTGCTTTGTGACATTGTCAAATCCTCAAATAGAGAGTGAATCAAGTTGAGTGGTTGATCAATTAATGCCAAGCCTATCTAGAATACTCACAATACACACATTAAGGGAAGAGCCTGTATCTACAACAGTTATCTTGATCCCTTTTGTTTTGTATTAAGAAATTATTAAGAAAGATTCAATTTTTTTTAAACTTCCAAAGGAGGAAGCTCATTTTTGTGAAAAACAATTTCAAAATTAATTTCATGAATAATAGTTGCTATTACATTTGGTTGCACATTATAAGGGACAAGAAATTTTTGTAGGGAATTATCCATCATGTGATAGTGAGGGGAGGCTTGAATAAGATCCCATAATGATATCTTAGTGGGAGTATTCTTAAGTTGGTAGACAAGATCATACTCCCTAAGAAGTGAATTTAAGTGAGGGGCAACAATTAATATGGGATTGGGTGAAGCTAAGGGGTTGGGTTTGGTTTTTGCAGTCGTGGATTATTTCTAGTGTAATTCATGTGAGCAATGGTATTATGACTCAGTTGTTGTGACACATTATTCTTAGGTGGGTAGAGGATGAATTCGAGTTTTTTAGAAGGTGAAGGTTTGTTTGAAGTTGGGTAGAGGATGAGTTAAGGTTGAATAATATTAACATCCTTAAGCAAGGGAGAGGCTACTGTTGTCTCCTCATTGGCTTCTAAGAATATAATATTGTTATTGCCAATGTTAGCATTACTGTGTGCCATGATATTCTCCCTAGGAGGAAGGGTTTTAGGAGAACTACAAACCAAATACTCTTGATGATTAAAGTTTGGTTCTTCTAAAATGGATTCATCACTAATACATGAATGATCAATGGTTGAATTTTCATGCACAAGAAGGGGTTTTCTAGGTGAAGAGGGACAACTGAGATTCTCACGACCTTCACAAATTGTGTTTTCTAACAACAAAGTATCATCTTCATAACAAAGAGGAATACTAATTGAAGAAAAAATGTTATTTTCATGATTGGCTATATTTGTGTTGTCTTGTTCATTAATGTTTTGTCAACTAAGAGAATTAATAGGAGAGAAACAACTAGGATTCTCACAACTCTCATTGAGTGGTTGTTCTACCACAATATCTTTGTTACCAAATTTTTACTATAGCTTGACTGTTAAAGCTAGTTAATTTTTTTTATATCTTGAAGTACAGATTCAATTAATTGCTACATGGTTTTAAGTTGGTGATAGAATCTATATCAGTTATGCATTATGGAGATAATAGATTTTAAGAAGTATTCCTTAATGATTATTGAAAAAATGAAGTACAAGCTGATTATAAAAATGATTAAGCATCCATTTCTTTCATTTATTTCATGACATCGTTACATCACATATTTCATTTGATTGCAAGAATAAATATGATGGTACAAAAGATGCATTTCTGATGCATTTCTTTTCAAAATGAAAAGAAGAAGGAGAAATTAAAATATCCACACAAGTCATGGTTTTAGCTAGTCCTATTCATTACAATAAAGGAAATATACAATTGAAAGAAAGTAACAAATAACATAGAATATATATGTCATTTGATGAGTTGTTCTTCAGTTGATGCCTTGTTGCTCACTCCATTCTTATTCCACTCCTGAATATATCTTTAAAATATTGAGAAGGGTGTCAATTAATAGCTCAGGATATGAACTATACTACATGCCCTACTAATAGAAATATAATTCAATCTTTGGGATACATAGAACTAACTAAAAGAAAAGTGCAAGAACTAGAGCTAAAAGAGTACACACCATGGTATTTATTGTTTTTGCTAACATTGTTTGTTTCCTGTGCAGCTATAAAAAAAGTCATGAAGCTGATTATTTTCTGAAGACATAAAAGCATGTGGGGTAAAATGGACTCCCACAAGGGTAGATATTGGCATGCTTCCCCTTAAAATTACAAGTGGGATGAGAAATAAATTATAATCATCATTCTCATCTGAGCTATTCAACATGAACAAATGAAACATGTATTCAGTCATCAAATAATTAAGCCTATTTTTCACTCAAAGCAATCAAGTAACATACTATTTTGAAAGCTACAGGAGGATAATAGACTTAATGAGCTCAATCAATTGAACTGGAATGCATCAATTTCATACTTGAAATTTTTAAATACTGTCATATTAATTAAATTTTTCTGCCTTTCTATTCACTTTCTTCTATGCTATTTCATAATATTTTGTTTTGGAGCAGTAGTGTTCTATCTCATAAAAAATGATAGTGAATAGGCGTACATAATGGATTAGGAATGAAGCAATAGTGATTAATAGAAACATGGTGATAGAAAATAATGTGAAGCACAAGTTAAAGGAGAGTTCTCTTATTTAGTTCAATAATCTGAATTGCAAATGAGACAACTACTATGGTATTGTTTTGAAATAGAAAGAGCGTTACTGCATTGTTTTACGAAAATGATAAAATTATATGGGTCTCAACATGTTCTGTATGGGTCTCAACATGTTCTGAAAGATTCAAATGCATGTTTGTTCTTATTTTAGTAAATCTACTTGAAATTTTTGACAAGAAAGAAAATGTTTAAAGATACCATGGGATTTTTTATTATCAAAAATATAGATTTACCATGATTTCCAGCATACCCATGTGAGGGTTTCTTTTAAAAATGTATATTTATTCAAAATGATGAATTCCCATAGAGGGTTTTCTAGAGGAAAAATAAAATAAGTATTTTCTTTCATTTCTAGCATAGTGACCTCAATATTTTTTACAAAAATGCAAAAATACATAATGGGTCGAGCCCATTTATGGAAGAATTTCATGCTACATGAAATAATTGAGAACATAAAATCCCATTTTGAGCTTCCTATAGTAATCAAAATATGAAGAAAAAGAAAGAGATAGTAGTGAGGGTTTTCTTAGAAAGAAAACCAAAGTGAAATATACATGGCACAGCCAGCTGGGTCTACATCTTATATATTTGAAAACAATGACCATATCTTTCATATTTTGAAGCTTTTAAATATTTTTTATTGACAGAGAAATACAAAGATAAATAATGGAAGGTGAGCTTACCAAATGACGACCAATAGAGGAATGAAGTGGCACGCTTTTCTCTAATGGAGCTCACAAATACCAAAGCTCAAGCTCAATCTCTCTCTCATGGCATCCAAGGAGGTGGCAAAACAGAAAGAATGAATGGAGCATATAAAAGTCAGAGATAAGGAGGAGAGGTCATGACCTTATGGCCTTCTATTACTTCAAAAATACAGGAAATAAAACCATGAAATTTAATGAAACAACTTACCATTGTCATAGGGAGAAAATTTGACCAAAATGGTGGAAGAAATGTGAGGTCTCCAAGCTTTTATAAGCTGCAGATCGATCTCACTCATAGTGGTGCCATCTTTCCTAGGCAAAGCCCAAACTCTCCATGTTGAAAAGTGTGAAATGATAGGAGTTAGGGTTTCTTCATTAGTTTTGTCTATCTTGTTGCCCTAATTCAAACTTAGGAAATATTTACATTGTTTTAAAATATCAAACTCATATGCCAAATGTATGGTGGCTGAATTCTTCATTTCCTAGATCAACCATTTGTTAGGTTTATCAAATGTCATTTGCCTAGGTTTCTAGGTTAGGCATTTAAATATTTTGCAAAGTCTTTAAACCTTAGAGTTTTAAATTATTTATTAAATTCCTTTCCTCAGTAAAATAAAAGCATTCATATGATATTCTTAGGTGAATATTGTTTTTATTGATTTTGTAGAAATCAATTAGGAATCAAAAGCTATATATTGTTTCCTTATGTTTTTTATAAAGAAAAATCAAATTTTGTAATGGAGAGATAAGGTATTATTCTTTGCAAAATATTTTTCTAAATATTTAATTGCAAAAATAATCAAAGTATGAGAGTATTGAATTTACAAATCATTGTAAGGAAAAAATAAAATAATTCTTTATAAATTGTTTTATTTCTTTGTATTTTTAGCAGATTGATTTTGTTTTTTCCCTCTTGGTCAGATTTGAGATTCTTGGTGGAGAGATAAGGTGTTTTTTTCTCCTTTAAAACAAATCAAACCTATTTTTAGGAGCTTTTTAGTATGTACATGCAAAAAGTGAGACTTTTCCACTTTGTGCCAACTTCTTGGGCAATTTTGGGTGCCTTTTCTAGAGCTTTTTCTTTGAACTTGGATTACGGTTTAGTGGTATATCTTAGAGAAAAACTTAGTCTTTTTCTAGTTTAGATAATTGCTTCTTCCTCTCTTGTTCATGTCAAGAGTTTTGTAAGAAAATTTGCACTTAGATTTTGAGAGTTTTCACTCCTTCATTCAATAAAATAGTAGAGTTTCCTTTCTCATTTCTTCTCTATGATTTTCAATAGTAATCTGATGTGTCTTGTGATTCAAATTTGTTGAATCCTTTTGTCATCTTACTGTAGTTAAGTAATTTGCAGGATTTGCATGCTAATTCAGGTTGTGCCTTGTGTTTATTTTAAACCTTTCCACAAATCTATTTTGGATTATATGTGTTTTGATATTGTGAGAATCAAGTTTTTAAGAGGTGGTGAGAGTGAGTTATTATCAGAATATTCTTAAAGTTGGTCAATAATTTTAGGTGATATAATTTCTATCATAAGTTTTAAATCTAGTTTATCCTTCTAACTCTTTACCTTGTAATCACTTAGAATATGATTTATCTTTCAGAGAACCAACTCACTCTGGAGATACCATTTTCAAATAGATCACCCACATCTGAAAACGGTTTCCATGTTTCAAAAGTTAGTTTTATTTCTTAAACTCTAACAAGTGTGCATATCTGATTGATAACTTTTTTTGACACGCTTGATGGGACTCTGAAAATAAATTTAAGAGAAATTTCTAGGTTTTTTATTTTCTATTTTTGTATGTGTGGAAGTGTTTCAACCTTTTGGAGGTAAAAGCAGCATACCTGGTGACTCTATTCATTGGTTTCAAACCTAAGTGTTGGTATAATATATAACCATATTTTCGCTCCATTTTCTAGCTTTTACATGAATAACAATGTCAAATATTTATAGGCAATATGAATATAATCTGCCATATTATGAAAACCCTACTTATTCATCTCCATATCATCCATACTAGCATGCCCAATATAATTACCACCCACCCAACCCTTCTCATTTTTCATCTCAGCCCTCAAATGCTCAAAATCAGACCCAAGATATTCAAGACTTGAGCTTTAGACATATAAGGATGAACTATGATGAACAAATGAGTGAATTTGAAGAGCAAGAGCAATACGATGCACACCAAGGGGAGATTGCAAGCATAAAGCGCACACTGCTTGACTACATGAGGAAATTGGAGGAGATCAAGCAACAACATAAAGAGATGGCTTATCAACCCTATCTTTATGAGCAAGAGTCAGAAGTGCAAAGGTATGAAGCCCAAGCAACTCCTACAGTTCCAAATTGGCTTGTTCAAGCAGAGGTTTGTGACTATCATTTCCCAAGCTTTAGAAAAAGTTAACCTCTTAGTCTTCCTAAAGTTGAGATTCTGAGGCTTAGAAAACCCCATTCCTTTCCTGTTGAGGATGTTAGGAAAAGTTTGATTGCAGAACAAATTTTCCTAATTCCAAGACTCAGAGGAGAGAAGAGATATGTATTTAAATTTCACAATTAATATTCATTAAGTCAAACATGTAATAAATTATAGAATTGAGAAATACATTCATACATAAATGACACTATATTTATGTGGGAAAACCCTTACGGGAGAAAAACCCACCACACCAAAGAAATATCTCTTATCTTATAGTAAATGAAATTTACATACAAGTTTCAGACTCTCCTTCATAGGTGACAATTACTACAACAACAAATTTCCCTGATCAACCTTACACACAACAACACTATTCCAAATACTTGTCGTCTCAGCATACAAATATTTTTATAAAATAATCAAACATCGATCCATTCAAACATCAAACCTTCAAACCATTACGATTTAGGTACATTGCCATGCACACAAAATGCCATGATCAATTCATTCTCTGCACAATTGGTTTGATTCAACTTCCCCTGCAGACTAATCGTCGAAACTTCTCAGGAATCCAAACAACCTATGTCCAGGTAAGTAACCTCTATTGAACGGCTTACACATTATTAGTCAATAGGTTTATGCATTTACCCCTTCAAATACCACTTGTCATGGCCAGGGTCCACCAAGATAGGCATACACTGCATGTGATATTTTAGAGAATCAAAAGGGAATCTACAATATTCCTAATAAGTCTCCCAAAAAGAATTAACATGATTACACATGTTTGAAGCTTGCACACCTCTCATGACTCACTCGGGACCCACCACAAGAGGCATGGGACTAGTGAGCACCATTGATTAAGTCGACAAGTGACATACGCTTAGACAATTCCTCTTTCATCATAAGAGTTTGTTGGTTCTCATCACAAAGGAGTGTGGAATAAATGAGAATTGTTGGATTAATCACATTGCAATCATGGATCATGATCACATTTAATCAATACACTATGTTTTGATCCCCACTAACATCAGAATCCAAGTCAATTTTGTTTGCTATCGATGCACCGGCTTAGCACGGTGAAGATTTCCATTGATGACCCCAAGTCACACTGATATAGCTCATCACATATTGACATATCAGTGAGATAATACATTGTCACTCACTGATATATGGTCGTTCTGTCAATGAAGCCAAGGTTCATTGCACTATCACCAAAGAGAAGGAAGGACTCCCCAGTATAGCGAAAAAGACATGTACAAAAATTAAATTCGTCAAGTCCTTAATAGAGGTTCAAGCCAACAAGTTGAGGCACATTTTCCAACAAGCTCCCACTTGATGAAGACTTACTAAAGATCATAGGCCCCAAGGCCCATCAAACTTGCACACCACCTGAACTTGTCTATGCAGAATGGATTTGTCAATGCATCAACAATATTCTTCAAATTATCCACCTTTTCTAAATAGACCTTTCTATCCTCCACCATATCTCGAACAAAATGATACTGCACATCGATATGTTTTGTCCTAGGATGGAAAGTTGGATTTTTCGCTAGACAAATAGAACATTGACTATCACAACAAATAATAATTTGGCTTGCATCAAAACCAATATCAAAACACAATATTCTAAGCCAAATAAATTCCTTACAGGCATGAGTTGCTACCAGGTACTCAACCTCCATAGTGGACAAAGCGACTACAGCTTGTCGCTTACTCATACAACTAATTGTACAACCATTCAACATGAAATTATATCCACTGGTGAACCTTTTGTTGTCAATGTCCCCTTTCCAATCAAAATGCACATAACTACGAATGTTGAGAGTCCTATGTGATCCAACGAAACTGCCATGGTAACATAAAGCATATCCTGAACTTCCCCTCATATATCTAAACACTCTTTTTACAACATCCCAGTGCATCCTTCTTGGATTGGCCATAAATCTACTAAGAACTCCCACTGCTTGGGCAATGTCTGGCCTTGTACTGACCATTGCATACATTAAACTACCAATTGCACTAGCATAAGGAACTCTGGTCATGTCCTCCATCTCAGTAGGATATTTTGGACAATATTCAATGGATAGCTTTGTCCCCTACAAAACTGGAAAAACTAGCTTCTTGCAAACATTCATACCAAATCTCTCAAGAACAGTGTTAATATACTTACTTTGGCTAAGACAAAGTTTTATGTTCTTTCTATCCCTAGTTATTTCCATCCCTAAAATATACCTAGCTGCACCAAGATCTTTCATTTCAAACTTTCCAGACAACTGATATTTTAAATAAAAAATCAGCAACTTACTATTTCCTATTAATAGCATGTCATCAGCATAAAGGGCAATAATAAGTACCAGATCATTTTAAGTCTTATAGTACACACAATGATCTGATTTTTTATCTTACAAATCCCAATGACAAAAAAAATGTGTTAAATTTTGGGTACCACATCTTAGGAGATTGTTTCAAACCATACAAAGATATTTTCAACTTGCAAACCATATTTTCTTTACCTTTTTTCACAAAATGCTCAAGTTGGGACATATAAATTTCTTCTTCAAGATCACCATGAAGAAACTTTGTCTTCACATCCATCTGCTCAATGTCCAAATCATATGCTTCTGCAAGTGACAAAAGAATCTAATAAATGTCATATTTTCTATTGGAGAAATTTTTTTCCCATAATCAATTCCCTCTACTTGGGTATAAACCTTTGCAACCAATCTCACTTTATACTTCTCAATACTACCATCTAGACCAATTTCCTTTTTAAACACCCATTTGCAGCCCACAAGCTTTTTACATTCACGCAAAGGAGCCATATCCCAAGTTTCATTTCTTCATTCATGGCTTCCAACCGAGAATCTATATCAAACATTTTAGCTACCTCTTTTATAGCCCTAGGTAGGGATAACTTTAAGAAACCCCCCCCTCGGTGAAGGTGTAAAATCCTGGTGAATCTTTCCCTTTATTTGAAAAAAAAATATTAATTTTCCTGGTGAATCTTATGCACAGTATTAAAAAATTTGTAAAATACTGGTGAATCTTAATGAATAATTGGTAAAAATAATAATCATAGTGGTGAATCCTAGTGAATCTCAGTGTGCTCCTATCATGATATAGGTAGGGTCAAGGGGCAGATCTTCCCCCATTCCTAAAAAATTCAATACCATTGGCCTAACACTACTTCATCGACCAAACCCCCATCACAATCTTGCATCGGGGAAACATTATTTGGTGTCCCACCGATAGAACGAAGGACGGTTACAAGTTCATTCTACGCCCTCATACACATGTGCCTTTTTAAAGGCTTGTTGAGGCCCGAAATTTGTTTTGGACCACACAATTATATTTAATCATGTGGCCCAAAATAAATTTCGGGCCTCAACAAGCCTTTTAAAAGGCACATGTGTATTAGGGCGCGGAATCAACCTACAACCATTCAATTAAAAAACTAATCTATGGTAATAGATAAAAGAAAATATTCCTAAAATTAAATAGTATTTTATTATTAGTGGCGACATTCACCAAAATTAATCGGAGGAATATAATATTACTAGCGAATATAGTTAAATTTTTTAGTTACTGTATAAACTACTGGCAAATCAGTTTTGATGATGCATCGTTTACATGGTGAATTCATCGAGACAAAATTATTTTTTCATAGAACCCTGGAAATTTAGTCTTTGTTTTAGCTTTTACTATTAGCCATTTTTAGAGCTTCTGATTTCTATTATTAGCCAATAAGCGAATATTCGCCACTAAAGTTTTCCATGGTCCTAGGCTCATCATTATTAGTAAGCAAGGCATAGGCACAACTATATTATAACATAGATAATACATACCTATTAGGTTATTTCTTCTCATGTGTAGACCTCCTTGCAGGCTAAGGCTAAGGTTGTGGTTCTTCTTCTTGTTCATAAATCTCAGAGCTGCTCGAAATCTCCTCAGTTTTAGGTACACTTTCAATGTGTTGTTCCTCTTTTTTTGGAGTTAGAATTATCTCAACAACATCACTCTTTTCTTCTTTTCCTTTCATCTCTGACTGTAAATCTAGTGAAGAAGGTTTCAGCTCCCAAAATATTACACTTTTCCTATACAATACCTTCTTAGTCAGTGGATTCCAAATTTTGTATCCTTTTAAACCAATTCCATACCCAATGAAGATATATTTTTCAGCTTTGTTGTCCAATTTAGATATTTTACATCCGACACATAAACATATGCTTCATAGCAAAAGAAACAAATATGTTTGAAAGAGGGCTTCTTACTAGACCAATCTTTCATAGGAATTTTATCAACAAGTAACATGTTGTGGCCACAACCTCAACCTAGAAATTATGCTCTAGACCAACATTGCTCAATATACATCTTGCCTTCTCCATCATTATCCTTTTCAACCTTTCAACAACTCCATTTTTCTGTGAAGTGTAAGGTGTTGTTTTATGCCTCTTAATCCCATGGTCTTTGAAATACCTTTCAAACTTATCAGAACAAAACTCACCACCATTTTAAGTCCTTAGATACTTTATTTTTCTTCTAGTCTAATTTTCGAAAAGGTTTTTAAATTCCTTAAAATGACTGAACACTTCTGATTTACTTTTTTTTAAATATATAAATGCCCTTCTCAAATAATCATCAATAAAATAAACATAATACTTAGAATTCGATAGCAAAGGAACATCCACTAGACCACACACATTAGAATGAATATAATCTAAAAAACCAGAAGATTTATGAGGACTAGAGTAAAATGAAACATGATGTTGTTTACCATATATACAATGTTCACAAAATTCAAATTCAAAGTTACAATCATCAAGCCCCTCAACTAGGGTTTTATTTTTCAAGGCTTTTAAATATTTATTACCAAAGTGACCGTTCCTCTGATGCCAGAGCATAGTATTTTCTGCTGGAATTTTAACTTCCAAGGAATTTTCTCCAATAGGAACATTTTCATTCATCTCTTCACGAACAACCTTCTGTGACTTTGCAGAGACACTATTACATTGAATAACCAGTGCGTCCAACTTGTATACAGTACCAATTCGGGCACCCCTAGCAAGCACCATAAAGCCTCTAGTCATTTTACAACTATTTCTTGAGAATGAGACTTTCACTCCAACATTGTTCAACTTTCTTACAGAAAGTAAATTTCAAGCTAGACCTGGTATATGTATTACACCATCAATTCCCTTAATTCTACCATCAAGAAACTGGATTCTGACTCTTCCACAACCAAATATTTCTAGATATGAATCACTTGACAAATATAATTTTCCACCATCATATTCTTCATACTTTGTAAACCAGTCTCTATGAGATTTCATATGAAAAGATGCTCTAGAATCAATCATCCAGGCATCATTTGTTGCATGAGTTTCCAAGGCTGCAATGAAAGCATTTGCATCGCTCTAAGAAGAGTCATTGTTGAAAGAGTTCCTCTTTTTTTTCTTCTTCTCCTCTTTGCAATCCTTTTGGTCATGACCAGGTTTCCCATAATTCCAACACTTTACCTTGAACTCATTGCCAGGAGACTTTGATCTCCCTTCATATTTTGACTTGGACTTCTTGTCCTTCTTGTTGCCTTTTTCTTTCAATCTACCTCAAACAACAAGAACCTCCTTTAGAATCTCAAAAGATTTCCTTCTCATCTCTTCTGATAACAGAGAAGTAACCACATCCTCCATCTTGAAATTGGTTGTTGTTCTCCCAATCTCCATCACAAAGTGATCCCAAGAATCTAGTAAAGAGCATAATAATAGTAGACACATGTCATCATCATCAATATTCAAACTAATAGATGTTAACTAAGAAATCAACATGTTAAACGTATTCAAATGATTTGCAATAGATGATCCTACCTTCATCATCAAAGAGTACAACTTCTTCCTTGAGAATAATTTATTCACCAAGGACTTTCCCTGATAAATATCTCCAATCTTCTTCCACAAAAAAGATGCAGTCTTCTCTTCATGAGCATTCAAGAGAACAAAATCTACCAAACAGAGTCTTATCAACCCTTTTTATTTATAATCTACCAGTTCCAAATCTTCTTGCTTCATGCCTGTAGGTTTCATTCTAGACACAAAAATCCAAAGATCACGATCCACCAACAAATCTTCCATTTTAAGTTTCCACAACTCAAAATTGTTGCCATTAAATTTCTCAATTTCAATCCATCCAGACATACTTGTCGTTACCATCTCAATCTGTAACTAGAAAAATTTCAATACTTCTACAAAACTCCCAGTGAACAAAAATTGACACAAAAAACCAACCTACCCACAAGGATAACACAACTGGCTAGGCTCTGATACCACTTGTTAGGAAAAATTTGATTGCAGATTTTTTTTCCTAATGCCAAGATTCAGAGGAGAGACGAGATATGCATTTAAATTTCACAATTACTATTCATTAAGAGACACATGTAAGAAATTATAGAATTGAGAAATACATTCAAACAAAAATCACACCAGATTTACGTGGGAAAACCCTTACGAGAGAAAAAGCTACCACACCAAAGAAAGATCTCTTGTATTACAGTAAATGAAATTTACATACAATTTTCAAACTCTCCTTCACAGGTGCCAATTACTATAGAAAAAAATTTCGCTGATCAACCTTACAAAGAACAACACTATTCTCAATACTTCTCATTTCAACATACAAATATTTTCACAGACTAATCACACATCGATTTGTTCAAACATCAAACCTTCAACTTGTAATGATTTAGGTGCGTTACCATGCACAACAAATTCCACGATCGATTCATCTTCCCCTACAAACTAACCGTCAAAACTTCTCATGAATCCAAATGGCCTTTGTCCAGGTTAGCAAATTACACTAAATGGATTACACATCAACAATCAATAGGTCTGTTTCTTTCCCCCTTCATATACCGTTTGTCATGGCAAGGGTCCACCAAGACATGCATACACTACTTGTGAAGTTTCAGAGAATCAAAAGCGAATCTACAATATTCCCAATAAGTCTCCCAAAAAAGACTTAACATGATAACACGTGGTCAAAGCATGCACACCTCTCATGCGTCACCCAAGACCCACCACAAGAGGCACAAGACTAGAGAGCACCATTGATAAAGCCAACAAGTGTCATATGCTCAGTCCATTCTGCTTGCTTCATAATATTTTTTCGGTTCTCATCACAAAGGAGCACGAAATAAATAAGAACCGTTGGATTAATCACATCACAACCATAGATTAGGACCACCTTCAATCCATACACTCTATTTTGATCCCCATCATCATCGAAATCCAAGTTTCTTTCATTTTCCATCGGTCCGTCGACATAGCCTGGTGAAGAGTTCCACCGATGACCCCAAGTCACACCAATATAGCTCATCACATTTTGGCATATTGGAGAGACAACACATTGTCACTCATCGATATGCAATCATTCTATTGATGAAGCCAACATTCATCACCCTACTGCCAAAGAGAAGGAAGGACTCTGTGGTATAGTGGAAATAACATGAACCAAAAGTAAATTCTTCAATTCCTTAACAGAGGTTCAAGCTAGCAAGTTGAGGCACATTTTTGAACAAAGGAAAATTATTAGGTTCAACTCAATTTTGTTGCAGAATAACCCCTTGAGCGATATTCTTTTCTGCATGAAACCCAAGAGGCCCCTCAAATTTCCATGTTTGATGAACCCAAGAATCAACCCTTTGATCAAGATACTGTACTCCATATCGAGAATCTTAGAAAGGTGAACCCTGTTAGAAGCCAAAATTTTCCATAAGAATTCCTAGGGTTTTCCTATTATTTTCCATAAAATTCCATCAAAAACCTAAGATATTTTATTTATTCATGCCTTACATTTTCACTATCTTTCCCATTAAATTCATTAACCAAATTCTATACTTTATCCCTCATTTATTTTCCTTATATTTCATTACCTTCTCATGAAAAAATTAACTTTACCACCATTCAAAGGGACAAAATTGACTTATCTTTCACTACAGTCATATTCATTTCCTTTCAATAGTCTTACCACTGTACCGTGGCCTCCCACAAAGGATCCTGCAGTATGGTGGTAGTGGCTAAGGAGCGGGCATGAAATGTTTATCGCGCCGCCGAGCGTGGTCAAACCACAGACCATGGTAGCACGGTGGGTGGTAAGTGTTCAATGATGCGGCAGTCAGGACATCCCACCGTGGTACCACAGGGGGTCATCTCATAGACCGCAATGACCATGGTGGATGGAGGAAGAAGTTAATAAAACAACAAGGATAACAATTGATGGGCCACCGCTATACCATGGTGAACAAAATTCAAGACAATAATAGTGAGGTAACGAAATGGGAAGTGGCTAATGGTTATCGCGGTACCGCCAATAGCAAGCATGAAGGCGGCGGTAATGCGGTAGGAGGTAGCGATGACAAGTCAAACACCGCCATACCACAGGGAGTTAACACAATAAACGCGGTAGCACAGTATGTAGTTAGAGATGACATAAAATGTCAGCCACCGCGATACCGCAGGTTGAGAAAACAAAGCCTGCAATAGAGCGGTGAAAAGGGTGAAGTATGGAAAAGTCAAATAACTACCATACCACAGGGTGCAGGCAGTTTGACTATAGTAGAGCGGTAGGCATAAAGGGAGAAAATAAAAGGGAAGAAACGTATTAATGTAAAATCAAAGCCTAACTATAGTTTTAAATATTTGATTTTCCGATAAGGCAAATCAATCAAATATTTTATTTTCTGTCAGGAATATCAAATGGTTGTAACAAAAAATGAAGGGCTACGACCCTTGAGATATGTATTGTATAAATATTTTGAAAATCAGTTTGAGAGGGGGGGTTAGGATAGGAGTGAGATTTTCTCAAAAATAAGACTGGGAATGGAAATAATGTAGAGATCTTTCTTGAAACAGAGCAATGGAAACTAATTGTTTTAACTGGTGAAAACCTTCTGGTTCATTTGTTGAGATGTTATAGTTTGTATTATTTTTTATCTTCGTTCTCTCCAATTCAAAGACTTTTGATCATTTGAGTTAATGTATCAAGAATAAATTTTGATTCATCAAGGTGCATGTTTTCACTTTGTGTGATTTTTATTTGTTGGTGTCTCAAGTCAGAATTAAATCCCTTCAAGTAAGTCACAATATTTGAGAGATTTCTTTTGGATAATTTAAGAAGAACTAGGTTAGAAAACATTCCAGCATAATTTATGCAAGCCATAAATAAATGAAATTATATGTCAGTCATAAGATTTTTTTATAAAGTGCCTAACAACTAGAAATTAAACCAGAGAAGGAAAACACATATCATTTTCTATTTTGACTCCATTTCCCATGTGGATAGAAGGAATTGATCTACCTCAACCCAAAGATAAAATTTCACATCAAGCATCATTTTGAAAATCCTTTCATTTGTGCAGTAGGAGTAGGAGTAGTTGTAGTGATTTTCATCTATCCACTCCCTTTGCCATTGTGGGTAGATTGTTGCATCAGGAAATACATTTAAATATGTATCATTCATTAGGTTCACCTACCTAGGTCTAGCAGAACTTAAAGAGAAGAAGGTTCAATTGCATCAATTGGCCTTGTACGTTGGCCAAAAGTGTTGTGAGATCTTTGCAACCTCTCGTGGTTCAAACCTGAGTTTTTGAGACCCAACAAACCCATTGCATTCAGCCTTGGAGGAGTACCCATTGCAGGAGAAAAATATAGAGCAAGAAGAGGTTTCTTCTAATAAATATTTATTTGTTTTCACTAATGACTATCCCGGTTTTATTAAAATTGAGGAAAGGAGTTAAAAATTTATCTCAAAGGATCAAGAAGTGTAGCTCAATATTGATAACTATTGTGAGGTATCTAGATGGTGTAGTGATGAGGAGGACCCAAAAGATCAAGCATAATTGAGCAAGGGACAATAGGAAGAGTTTCAAAATTTTGGTGTTGTGATACCTCAAGACAGTTGTAATAAGCTAAATGAAAAAGACATTTTTGGGATGACCTAGAGGCTTATGTTTTAGGTTTGGATGTCAAGCAGCCATCATCCGAGGAAGAAAGTGTGGAACAAAAACTTGAGGAGGCAAAGGATAGTGTCTAGGTCCAAGGTTTGATTACTTTATTTGAGATATTTCATGTGTACATTAGTAGCGATGATGAGAATACCTATGAACTAACGAAGTTTTCAAGATGTGCATTGAAAAATGAGGAAAGAAATTTGGATAAAGGATTGGGTAGTGAGTAGATGAATGATAGTATCCCTCAATTTAATAATTAAGAGGTCGAGGTATACACTATCCAATCAAGGCAAAGGTATGACATTGTTGTCAGGGTATGAATCTTGATATCCTTCCAAGTTTACAAGAAATCAACAAGGAGGATACTTTTGAGCCTGTTATAACTTAGGAAATCATCGATGGATTTGATGAATATTTATGCACTAATATAATTGATGAGTTTTGTGCAAAGTTGGGTGACATGTTTTTAGGTGATTTCAATCTCGAAAATGAGATTGAAACAAGTAACCAGCAAGGAACAGGTAACAAAGTTTATGTTTTCATCCTTCCAAGAGGATTCCCTTTTAGGGATTCGGCCAACAAGGGTGTTAATGAGGTGCAACATATTATTGGTGCACCCAAGAATGAGATTGTAGTTGAAGGGCACCAGATTCAACCTGTTCATTTTTGGAAAGATGGAGGCATAATTGATCAATTTTACCAGATTTGTGCCTTTGCTTGTGATTTTTATATTGTAGTATACCAATGTGGGGGATTTATTTTTTTTCACTTCTTATTGTCGGTCTACAAGCCATTAGAGCATCCTCAATTGGTCAGAATAGGTAATTATTTTTTAGAACCAGTTAATGGATTAGTTTGACCAACGTCTTTGACTAGTTAGAATAGGTAGAGTTAGTAGTTGTTGCAAATAAGTGCTTCACGCACATTTATTTTAGTTTTCTTGTTTTCCCGAAGCACTGTTGTGCATGTTTTAGTTGGCCTTTAGGGCCTGCTAGTTTTCATTCAGCATTGTTTTGTTTTGTTTTTTTGTTGTTTGGAGTGTTGTTGTTCAAAGATTTATGAGTTTCATGAAGGGGAAAATTTGACTCCACACCTAATGGAGTGTTATAGAAAACTAGTCTAATGCTTAGTTGGAAAGCATCTATTGGAAATTTCCAAAATGTTTGGTTGATCCCACAATAGTGGTTTACAATTTCTGGCCAAACTAGATACTAAAATTATTATTTTTAACTAAATATTCACATTCGAGAACCTATAGTGGCTCAAATGTGAAGAATTTGAAGATGATGCAAACTAGAGTCTCATCAAATTTTGTCTGTAGATTCTAAAAATATTTGGAATCAGATTACACTTATTTTTCCATCTCCCATGAAAACTAGTTTTTATCGGAAAACAACATTTTTAAAAAGTGATGCACACCCTATAACACATAATTTTTTTTCCATGAAGGATAAAATTCTAATTCTTTTGAATTTAGATTTTCAACTTCGATATCTAGTGCTTCCACTTGGTTGGATAGTTTTTTATTGAATATTTTTTCTTTAATAAAGTTCTTAAGTCAAACCAATAACAATTTAGACATAGCGCGACGGTATAATGCATAATTTTTTTTGTATAAATCGAAATACAAGTTTTCTTGTGTTGTTGGATCAAGGACTACAATATCTTGTGCACTCATTTTTTTATTTTGTTTGATAATTTGCTATTTTTCCACATGTGTAGAAAAAAGACCTTCATTTTCAGTGAAAAACCTATGTTTAATAAAACTAAAAAACAAAGACATAATAAAACAAAAACATATTAAAATTATATTTGTTGGATAGCTCATTATGGGGACTACCTGATTCCAGTTGGGTTTGTGAAGATTCATCCATTTTCATCCTCAACCTAAGCTTCAAAGTGTAAAAATTTAGGTTTTTTTGGTGAACAAGGTCAAAAATCAGGGAAAAGGGGGGTTCGCTAGAACCAGGGGGTTCTAATGAACCTTGAGGAGTTCTAGTGAACCAGGATTCATTGGAACCCTAGTTCATTTGAACCCCCTTCCTAAAAGGGATTTTCATTTATTTTTTGTTCGTGCATGCATTAAATGGGTTCGCCTGAACCTTGGTTCGATCAAACCCTTTTTTGGTTTGTTCAAACCAATGAGTTCATTCGAACCCCCAGAATGATTTCTTTTGGCATGGGGTCATTTTTTGCAATTTTTCCTTCCTCATTCGAATTGTAAACCACTTTTTTCTCTTTACCCATGTTACCAAATTTTTACTATGACTCAACTATTGGAGCTGGTTAAATTTTGTTATATCTTGAAGTAGAGATTCAGTTAATTTATACATGGTTTTAAGTTGTTAATTGCATCTATATCAGTTATGCATTATGGAGATAATGGAGTTTAAGAAGTACTCCTTAATGCTTATTAAACAAATGAAGTACAAGCTGACTATACAAATGATTAAGCACCTATTGCTTTCATTTATTTCATGACATTGTTACATTACAAATTTTATTTGATTGCAAGAATACAAATGATGGTACAATAGTTGCATTTCTAATGCATTTCTTTTCAGAAAGAAAAGAAGAAGGATAAATTAAAAGATCCAAACAAGTCATGGTTTTAGCTCGTCCAATTCATTACAAGAAAGGAAATATACAATTGAAAGAAACTGACAAATAAAACAAAACCTATATGTCATTTCTTGCATTGATCTTTAGTTCATTCCTTTTTGCTCGCTCCATTGTTCTTCCGCTCCTGACTGTACCTACAAAAGATTGAGAAGAGTTTCAATTAAGAGCTAAGGATATGAACTATACTACATGCCCTACTAAGAGAAATATAATTCAATCCTTGGGATACATAGAATCAACTTGAATAAAAGTTCAAGAACAAAAGCTCAAAGAGTAAACATCATGATATTTATTATTTTTGCTAACACTTTTTGTTTCCTATGTAGGTATAGAAAAAGTCATGAAGCTGATTATTTTCTGAAGACTTAAAAGCATGTGGGGTAAAATGAGCTCCCACAAGGGTAGAGCTCGACATGTTTCCCCTTAAACCTACAAATGGGCTAAGAAAGAAAGTACAATCATCATGCTCATCCGAGATATTCAACATGAAGGAGGGAAACATGTTTTTAGTCATCAAACAATTAAGTCTTGTAACAATAGATTAAAAGTAAATGTATCCTTTGAATCATGATGAGATGAATAATCTACAACTAGAATAACAAAGTTAATACTATTCTAAATAATAATATAAAATCAAACAACAAAGAACGAGGAAGTAAACTAAACAAACTAAACAATTTAATGGAAAGCTCTCACCGAATATGTGTTTACCCCTTCGAATTATCTTGATTGTTCTTCTCCATTTTTCCTTTTCAGTATTCTTGCCCTCAGATTTATGTGTTTGAATGCAAGTATAACTTTGTCGAGTGTCTAAGAAAAATATCGAAGATAAGTCTCTTCTCAGAAGTATGTGAATTCAGGAGGAGGAATAATGATAATGACAGCCCATTTTATAGATTTTGGGTTTTCAAACGATCGGCTCAAATCGAAAGAGAGATCGACGGATGAGATTGATGAATGCCATGCGATGTGAGTTATGTGTTAGATAGAACATGAGTTAGAACACGAGCTCAAGAAAGACCACAGATAGAGACTAAGTTAGAACATGAGTTATAACACGAGTTCAGGATTTTAATCTCCAAAAATAGAAGAAAAAGACTTTGTATGCAAAAGCCAAAGTTGGAATTCTAAGAATAACGTATTTGAATGCAAACATGAGTTAATTAATTAAATAAAGATATTTAATTAATAAAACAGATCATGCATATGAGTTGGAACTAGTTAACTGACTAGTTGTGACAGAGAGTCCTCTTGCAGAAACAATCAGATGTTGAATCCAAAGATAACTAGAGAACTAATAATAGATCTCGAGTCAGAAGGTGAGTGAATGACTTAGATAACTCAATGATAGAGGAATGTGACATAAATAATTAAATATGAATTAAAAGTTAAATTAATTCAACATTCAAAAAGTAAGAGGCTTTAAATAAATAAATAAAGATAATTTATTTAATTGACTTTTGTAAAAGTGGAATTGAATAATTAAATAATACATATCTAATTATAGATAAAGAGGGTTAAATGAATAATTAAATAAAGATATTTAATTATAGTTGAAATATGATAAAACGGGGGGGGGGTGTAATTAAATAATAAATTATTTAATTGATAGACAAAGGGGGTTTAATTAGTTATGGACATAATTAAATAAACATGATTTATTTAATTAATCAAGTTGAATAAATTAATAAATTAATTAATTAAAAAGGGGTATTTAATTAATAGAGGAAATATGTGTTAGAAAGGTAATTAAATAATAAACATTATTTAATCATGACCATGGATACTAGAAAATTATGTCGAAAGTGGTGCTCATAGGCCTAGACCAATTTTCGGTGTCTACAGTTTGCCCCTCTTTGATACAATGTTGTTTCAATGTTGTGTCAAAAAAAAAATGCCCCGATCATGCCCCAGCATGAAACAAGTTAGGGTATGCCCCAATGAAAGGGACAATGACGAGGAGGTAGTGGTATGGCCCCTCGAGAGGATAGGCGGGTTTGAAGAACATGAGTGTGCTCTCGAAATGGATAGATAATGGTGGTGAAGATGCATAAAAGAAAAAATGTTAACATGGATAATTCAAAAAGTTAGTATTTAAAAAGAATGGTTATTGATTGAGAAAAAAATGATCTTCGATATTTTTCCGAGTACGCTATGCTTGTTTTTTATCATCATTGGGCGGGACATGACACAAATGGATAGTACACACTATGATATGAGATAGACCATAGTGTACAAAGTCATCCATCTATGAAAAACAGACAGTCATAGACAAGGAATGTCTTAACTAAGACTAAGGACAAGATGCCCCAGTCATTCTGTCTTAACAAACCATAAACAACAGACAAATAAAAGATGGGTCATGAGACGTCATTGCTCCTCTAAATCCTTGATGGGACATCCTTGAGGAAACTAGTAACATGACTCAAAAACCAATGTTTGAATAGACAGTTGATAGACAACACCCAAAGAAAATAAGTCTTGAGACATCGTTGCTTCTCGAAATCCTTCAAGGGACATCCTTGAGAAAGCTAGTAAATGGACTAATTCACAAATTGATAATAAGATAAGACAAAATAAGATATAAAGTCATAAAGCCAAATAAATTTATTCGCCAAAACTTGATCTCATGGGATTCTTTGATGTTTGATGTTTGATATAGCGTAATGTGAGAGAATGACACATACTGCATAAGATATTAAGTCTGGTTTCAACCTGGTGACTTTTGTATAAGGCATGACAAAGCCTGGTTTCAGAAAGACACGTGTCGTATAAGACGTTGGAGTCTGATGACGTTGAACTGACAAGCCACATGAGACTATGACAATTTGATGACGTCTATTGAAAAGAAAAACATATCTTGTTTAAGACATAGGTTGATTGCTTTGACAATGTGTTTGATATTGACTTGATGACCGTGAGATGTTTTTCCTTATTGTTGCATGAATTTTTTTGATTCTTTGACTGATAAAAGTGTGTGCGTGTAGATAGAGTATGACACGAGATGATGCCTTAAACTATGATATGCAACTTGTGTGATAATGATTGTGAATGAACCCTATTGGACTAACCTAGTGTGGTCTCGGGAGCTCATAAATTGATTAGCCTTGCCTACATTGTACACACAAAGACCTCATAGTTCGACATGACCAATGACTTTGAATATACAAAGCATCATAATTTAATGTGTGTGATACATGAAAAACCTAGACTGACAGACCTAATGCCTCGGGGGCACATCGATTGATGGCCTTGCCTAAGTCCCAGTCACAGAGGCAACGTAGTTCGACTATGTCTACAACCGACTTAACATGACCGACTTAACATGACTGACTTGACATGATTAACAAGACATGATGACTTGACATGATTGAATTGACATGACTGACTTAACATGATAGACCTGACTATGTTTTTGGGATTTTCTGACATTTTTGAATTTTTTTGGATTTTTGGAGTTTTCTAATGTTTTTGGGATTTTTTAGGACATTTTCAATGGTGTGACATTATGTACAATGTGTCAGGGCATAGAACAAATATTTTCCCCCAGTTGGGAATAATATTTGTAAGATGGAGTGGGCAATATGATGGAATGGACATTATAGATGTCAATCGTTCCAAGTAATGGATAAGACAACCATTTATTATGAGTGATGGTGAAAAAGTCTGATTGGAATGATAGTAGATGGAAGAGTGAGTTTGACTACACATGGCACCTGTTTTCCAGGTTTTCACCATGGTACTTATCCATAGCACCATTGAAGCGGTTTTCACTAGTGGACGGATTTATTTCTCTTTACTTTTTTTTTTTTCTCAATTTTTTTAGTGTTACAAAGATGCCTGTTTGCCAAGTTTTCATCAAGGTAACAATTTTTTTGTTTTTTCACTTTTTTGTATTTTTTTCAGATTAAGACACGGATTCTTAGAGACTAAGCATAGAACCTCTTTAGATGCAGACTCTTGATAGGGGACAAAAGTGGCTCTCCTTCAGGAGTAGAGAGTTGGTACACTCCTGATCCAAAGGCTTTTGTGACAATATACGGCCCCACCCAGTTAGGTTCAAACTTACCTCGTTTCTCACATTCAGCTTGGTTCTTAGGATTCTCCATTAATACCAGGTCACCAATGTCAAAGTGTCTATTGAGAGCCTTCCTATTGTAACTACGACGAAGATGATTCTGGTATGCTTGCAAATGATCTAATGCTTTCCGTATTCATTCATCCAGCAATTCTAGCTCTTGTAACCTAGAGAAACGGTATTCTTCATCGTCAATATGACCCTTCAAGGATACCCTTAGAGAAGGTATTTCAGCCTCAATAGGTAAGATAGCTTCAGACCCAAATATGAGGGAATATGGAGTGGCACTGGTGGGAGTACGGATGCTTGTGCAATAAGCCCATAAGGTAGGATTAAGTTGTAGGTTCTAGTCACGACCAACGTCATTGACAATCTTCTTAAGGATTCTAACAATTGTCTTATAAGATGCCTCAGCTTGGCCATTACCTTGTGGGTAATACGGTGGAGAAATGGTGTTTGATGTGGAATTCTTCACATAAATAGTGTACTTTTTGGTTCTTGAATGGGTGGCCATTATCTGTGATTATGGATTGGGGTACACCATACTGACAAATGATATAGTTTAGGATAAACTTAGATATTTGTGCGCCGGTGATGTAGGTCATGGGAATAGCTTCAATACATTTGGCGAAGTATTCAGTGGTGTTGATGATGAATTTATGGTCGTTGGATGATGAAGGGTGTATCTTACCTATGAGGTCAAGTCCCCATTGGGCGAAGGGCCATGGTGAATTAATTGGATGAAGCTCCTATGCTGGCATTCTTATCAAGTCTCCATGTATGTGACATTGTCTACATTTCTTTACAAAGACATATGAGTCTTTCTCCATTGTAGGCCAATAGTAACCTAGTCTCATAATCTTATGGGCTAGAGTAGGACCACTCAAATGAGATCTGCATATACCCTCATGCACCGCTCACAAAGTTGTGTCTGCTTCTTCAGCGTTGAGACATCTCATTAGGGAGTTATCTAAGGTACATCTATACAGGGTTTCTCTGATGATGCTGTACTTAGCTGACTTTCGGATGAAGGTTCGACGTTGGTTATTGGACAAGTCTAGGGGTAAGGTTTGATCAGTGAGGTAGTCGAATATGTCTTTATACCAAGGAGACATAGGACAAACAATGGTACAAACTATCATAGTATCGGGGACATCATAAGCAGGGACCAACAATTGTTCAACCAAAAACTCGAACTTAGGCACATTAGTCGAAATATCCAACAAGGAACACATGATTGCAATAGCATCTACAACTCTATTCTAGATACGTGGTATTTGTTGAAAAGTTATATCATTGAAATACTATTTGAAACTATCAGCCATTCTCTTGTAAGGTGCAAGATTTTCATCCTTAGTCCTGTAATCATCGTTTACCTGTTGAGAGTCGCCAAAGACATGTAGGCCCTTAATTTTCCACTGAGCTACCATTTTTAACCCTGTCACTAAATCTTTGTATTCTGCTATATTGTTGGTACAACGGAAAGCAATCTTGAATGATTTGGGAATGGTATCACCTTGAGGTCTGACAAATAAGATACCAGCTCCTGAACCACGATTTGTATGTGACCCATCAAAGTACAGTTTCCATTAGGTTTTAATGTCAATGTTGTGAAATTCATCTAGAAAATCTACCACTAATGGATGGTCCACCATTATACGTGCATCTGCTAGTTGATTTGCAATCATTTGTCCTTTTATATCCTTCCTTTCGACATACTGAATTTCATACTCGCTAAGTATCATAACCCATTTAGCCAATCAACTTGTTAAAGCTGCCTTACTTAGGAGGTATTTAAGTGGATCAATCTTTGCAATTAACATTGTTTGTCGATTGAGCATATAGTGCCAAAGTTTTTGGGTAGAAAAAACTACTGCTATATAGGAACATTCTATGTTGCTATAATACAATTCATAACCCACTAAGGTATGACTGATATAATAGACTGCTCTCTCATGACCGTGATCATTGTGTTGTGCGAGAAGAGCCCTTAATGTCGACTGAGTTGTTGAGATGTAAAGTATCAATGGTTTTCCCTCTTTAGGTGGCATAATATTGGTGGAGTAAGCAAATAGTCCTTGATTTGCTGCAAGGCCTCTTGACATTTAGGTGTCCACACAAATGGTACTCCTTTCTTGAGTAGATGCTGAAATGGGTGTATTTTATTTGCCATTTGTACTATGAAATGCCTAATGGACTGTAGTCTCCCCTGTAGGGTTCTGAGTTGACCAATTCTGACTGGAGGAGGCATTTCTATGATAGCTCTTACCTTCTTTGGATCTACTTCAATGCCTCTTCGAGAGATGATATACCATAACAGTTTCCCTGATTTCACTCCTAAGACACATTTCTTCGGATTTAGCTTGACATTTTAATTCTCTAGCCTCTAGAATATCTTGTCTAAAACCTTCAAATGATCTTCCCTTGTTTTTTATTTGGCTATAATGTCATCTACATAATCTTCCATGAGGGTATTTAAAAAGTCATGGAAAATCATAGTCATTGCCCACTGATAGGTAGCTCCTGCAATTTTAAGGCCAAACGACATAACATTCCAACAGTATGTGACCCATGGACACATGAAAGTTGTCTTATGTTGGTCTTCAGCTGCTATCTTAATCTTGTTATATCTAGAGAAACCATCTATGAGGGATAGCATCTCGTATCTTACTGTAAGATCCACTATCATGTCAATATTCGGCAAAGGGAAGTCATCCTTAGGACATTCCTTATTGATGTCTCTAAAGTCAGTGCAAATGTGAATGCCCCTAGTTGGTTTAGTCACTGGTACAAGATTTTATATCCAATCTGCATAGTCTATTGTACTTATGAATCCTACATCCAAGAGTTTCTTAAGTTCGGCTTTCACTAGTAGAGTGATTTGCGGATGCATTTTCCTTAGCTTCTATTTGACTGGCTTAATACCTGGTTTAATCCCAAGCATGTCAGCATACGACCATGCAAATTTTATCTCTTTTTGAAGAAGTCCTTAAACTCATGTTGTTTTGTCTCTATTAAAGAAGCTGCAAAATATACTATCTGAGGATTCTCTTATGTACCTATGTTGACTGCAACAGCCTCTTCTACTAGCATCGGTGACTTTTCTTGTTCAACAAGGAGAATATTTAAACCTCTATCCTTGGGTGCCTCAAAGAGGTTTTCGCCCTTGGATATGTCCTTTATTTTGACTTTTTCATCATCCAAAGGCGCGTTTCGGTTTTCACCTAGGGACTCGTCATTTTTATTTTCATTCTCATTTTTGTGACTAGATCTGTAAATAGACTCCCCAAAATATGCTTTATCATCCAAGTCTATGGTAAAATCTGCCTTATGATCATCTCTTTCTATGCCTTCTCTAAGTCCCATGAACTCAGCAATTGATTCGTCATTCTCGAATGTATCTATGATAGGTGTACCTTGTTGATACTAGCTGATAAGTTCAGGATATATAAGGGGCATGTCATCATCGGAGCTCTTAAAGGTAGCTGGGGACAAGCTGAGTATAGAATGGTTGACATGGTCACTGGTACAGGAGCACCTTAAGGTCTTTTGGTGAGATCTTGCAAATTTTGCCTTGTAGGTGGTTCTAGTGAACCACCAAGGTAATAAGGAATAATTGATAAATTCCCAAGGTTGAATTAATGTTGTGTTGTGTCAAATTTTGGTTATTCTAGAACCTTGAAGTTTGGGAAATTCTTAGTGAGGAGATAAGATAATCTTGACAAGGTTGTCTTGGAAATTTGTCCTAAAAGTTGGAAAATGGCAATAATGATGTTCTAAGCCAACCTAAGGGTCGTAACATGTGGACATAAGGTATATAAGGTTAGCTAAACCCTAATATTACATGTGGGAAAGCTATTGTACGAATTGAGTTTTTGGAAAGGAGAGATTGTGAGTTGGAAAAGAGAAAATTTGTTAGATTTCTATGACAGAGCCTTCATCTAGTCAATTGATGGATTGAAAGGAATGATCTAATTCTTTGAGACTTTAATTTGTGAACTATTCCTACATTTTGTAGCATTGATTTATTCATTTAATTCAATTGGTTAAGGTTTTTGTAGACTATTTTGGGTTCTTGCTTACACTGCTTGGTTCAGGGATAGTTTTGTAAATAATGATCCCCACTTGAATTACTATGGAAAAGCTACTATGGCCACTTGGAATCAAGTAGGGGACTGTTTTTATAGTGTAGATATGGTTTTAGGAGTCTTTCTTTGAGGGGAGTTGATATAATCATCAAGCTCTAGGCGAGTGCAAAGGCATTCTGGATAGTTGCTTGGACAAAACAACAATAAGAAGACTTGCTAAATGGATTGTTTTGTGCCAATTCGAGGTGTAGGGGTGTAGGGGAATGTGTCCTAGACATGTGTGTGCAAGGAGGAGTGTAGAGGAGGCCAGTAGAGCCCTCAAACTAAACTAAAGAAACCAGACTGAGACACTTGCCCTAGAAACCCTTGAAAATAGGGGTTTGGTGAAAAGCTTGTGTATGAATGCCAAGGAGACCTAAGACCTAGAAAATATTGAAGCTTAGGAGGTCTATAGAGATAATCCATAAAGAGTTTAGGGGTTTGTTAGGGAATTTTAAGCGTTATTCCAAGAACACTGGTTTTTGGAGGGCTAATTGGGGCAAAAGGGCTACAAGGCCTAAAAGCTAAGTTTCTTGAATTCGATGGATAAAAGAGAAAAGAATCCAACAACATGGATCAGTGTGGAGTAAGAACACCCTAGGAATAGTTAGTAGACCTATTCCTAGCCCCAAGAATGGTTTGGGGAATGTTATGGCACAGTTGAACGAAAGGTGCTCAGTAGGGGTGTGAGAATGAAGAGGAGTATCTGAAATTGGTGGAGAGTTCTATAAGGAGATAGGGGTCTTAGGAGTGACCTCAGAGTAGGGTAGTGAAGAATACCCTAGGAAGACAAAATAATAGGTCTTAGAAAGAGAAAATGTGCTCTTGAGAGATAGCACTCCCCACCAAATTGGTATCAGAGCCTTAAAAAGGCTTGGGAATTGAGAAGTGAATGTCAGAAAGAAGTGAATCCATAGGAGAAATCACCATGGTGACTAATGCAGAGATAGCTAGATATTTGATAGAGGAACAAGAGAAGAATAGATGACTTGAAGTTGTGGAGGAAATGAAGAAAAAACTAGAAGTTGCAGAGTCGGCAAGCAAGATGAAAGTGTTGTTAGCAGAGGACAAAGACAAGGGTAAGAGCCACATTGAGGAAGAAATAGAACCAAAACTTGACCCTCCATTAGCAGAGGAACCCTTCCTCAAAGCATTGAAGGCATTAAGTGGCAAGGCACTAGAAGGCATCCCTATTTTCATAGGAAGAATGGATGTAGAGTTAGTTATGGAATGGATTGAGGGAATGGAGAATCACTTTGAATGTGATGGGATTACAGAGGCACAAAAGGTGAAGATGCCCAAATCAAGGTTAAGAGGACAAGCATTAACTTGGTGGAAGTTCTTACAAGAAGAAAGAGAGAAGGAAGGCAAGAATCCAATAGGACATTGGAAAACAGTGGTGGCTAAATTAAGGAAAACTATCTACTTGAGGACTATGACATCCAATTGCATAAGAAAAGGAAAAATATCAAACAAAGAGATTAGATGTAGCTGCCTACACAAAAGAGTTCCAAAAGCTAAGCCTTAGGTCTAGAGTACAAGAAATTGAAAGCATTAAGGTTTCCAGGTATCTAAATGGCCTTAGATGGAACATACAAGAGGATTTGAGTCTCTTCACACTTACTATCCTCCATAGCTGCTATCAGTTGGCTATTAAAGTGGGAGAGAAACTGAAAAAGAAACAAGATTCTAATACCAGGGGTAAAGGAAGAGGTAGAGATCCTAGAGGTGGACATAGAGGAGGTTATGGTGGAAGGAGCAATGAGAACAAAGACCAAGGTGATTCTAAGGTTGGTGAACAATCCCATGAGACAAATAGTAGAGGGGGATACAGAGGTAGAAGCTCTAACAATGGTGGAAGAGGTAGATCAGGAGGATTTGGGAGGATTTCTCATTTTGCTTCCATGAAGTGTTATAATTGTGGATAGTTGGGTCATCCGGCTTATAGGTGTCCTGACAAGCCAGCATCTTCACAAGGTGAGAAGAATATTACCTATGTTTAAGAAGAGGATTGTTCCAAGCATTCAGAGGTAAGTTTAGATTTAGAAAAAGGAGAGAATCTCATGTTGAGAAGGATCTTGATCAAAGAACCTACCGAGGATGAACACAAATAGAGGAGAGCTCTTTTTAGAATCAAGTGCAAGATACTAGGTAAGGTCTGCAAGGTCATCATTGACTCGGGATCTACTGATAATGTCATATCAAAGGAGGCAGTACAGAAGTTGAACCTCATAAAGATACCCCATGTGTGTCCTTACAAGGTTACTTGTTTGAATAAGGGGCTGAATATATTGGTTAATGAACAAGTATAGGTTGATTTTGCTATAGGGAAGTATCAAGATAGGATACTATGTGATTTGTTACCAATGGATTCATGCCATCTGTTGCTTGGTAGACCATGGCAATATGATAAGGAGGTAGTACACCATGGCAAGGAGAACAAGTATTCATTCAAGAAGGATGGAGTGACTTACAAAATACAGTCTTTGATAGAAGAAGGCACAATGGAGAAGGAAGAATCCAGTATACTTTTGATGAGTGGAAAGGAATTCCTAAGAGACATGAAGGAGGAAAAAGGAGTTGTCTATGCAATCATGTTGAAGCCAAAGGAGGAGGAGTCACCTAGTTGGCTACCTATGATAGCAGAAGTGAAGCAACTGTTGGATTGGTTTAGGGATACCATTTGTCAAGGTACACCAGCTACACTACCACCTAAGAGGGCAATCAGTCATCAAATAGACTTTGTACCAGGAGCAACATTGCCTAACAAGGTTGCATAAAAGATGACACCAGAGTAGAACAAGGAGATATCAAGGAAAGTTCAAGAACTTTTAGACCAAGGGTTGATCAGAAAAAGCATAAGCCCATGTGCTATTCCAATGGTGTTGGCACCTAAGAAGGGAGATAAGTGGAGAATGTGTACTGATTCTAGGGCAATAAATAGGATAACCATTAGATATAGGTTTCCTATTCCTAGGATAGAAGACTTAATTGATTGTTTAGGGGGTGCTAAGTACTACTCCAAGATTGATTTGAAAAGTGGCTACTATTAGATTAGGATGAAAGAGGGAGATGAATGGAAATCAGATTTTAAAACCACAGAGGGGTTATATGAGTGGTTAGTAATGCCATTTGGGCTTACAAATGCACCTAGCACTTTTGTGAGGGTGATGAGTGAGGTCTTGAAGGACTATATAGGATTCTTTCTGGTAGTCTACTTAGATGATATCCTCATCTTTAGCAAAACAAAAGAAGAACATATGAAGCACCTAGAACTTGTGTTGAAGAAACTTCAAGAGGAGAAGCTCACCATAAATCTTGAGAAAAATGAGTTTATGAAGCAAGAGTTAGTTTACCTAGGATTTGTAGTATCTCAAGGGAACTTGAAGATGGAAAAGAGCAAGGTTGAAGCCATTCTCAGTTGGCCTACTCCCAAGATAGGGACTGAAGTTAGGAGTTTCCATGGATTAGCAAAATTCTATAGCAAGTTTGTTAGAATATTTAGTGATATCTATGCACCGGTCCTTGACACCATCAAAGGAGGACTGAAAACAAAGTTTGTGTGGACCAGAGAAGCCAATGAAGGATTTGAAAGATTGAAGAGGGAGATAGCTACCCAACCAATGCTATTTTTTCCAAGTTTTGACAAACCATTCATAGTGGAATGTGATGCAAGCAACATAGCAGTGGGTGCATTCCTAAGCCAAGAAGGCAGGCAGTGGCATTCTTTAGTGAAAGGATAAATGAAGCAAAGTCTAGGTACTCATCCTATGAATTAGAGTTGTATGCTTTAGTACAAGCTCTTAAGAAGTGGAGGCACTACCTGTTGCCCAAAGAATTTATGATATACACCGACAATCAGGCCTTAAGCTACATCAATACTCAAGAGAAGCTCAGTTTGAGGCACATCAAATGGATGGAGTTTTTGCAGTCATACACCTTCACTATCAAGCACAAGAAAGGGGTTAACAACAAGGTTGCAGATGCCCTTAGTAGGAGATTGCTTACCATACAGGAGATATAGCTGCAGAGTATAGGGTTTGAAGGATTCAAAGACCTATATGAAGGATATTTTGATTTCTCATTGATCTACAAGGTATGTACTGACTTTGAAAATAATTTTCATAGTGAATATGCAAATTATACTTTGTAGAATGGTCGATTGTTTAGAGGGAAACAATTATGTGTTCCAAGGAGTTCCATGAGGGAGAATCTTATCCAAGAAAATCACAATGGCAGTTTGAGTGGACACTTTGGATTTAACAAGACCGTAGACTTACTGGAGAGGTTCTATTGGTGGCCTAAGATGCAAAGAGATATAAGAAGGTATGTGGAGCAATGTGGAGTGTGTCAAAAGGCAAAGGGAACATCAAAAAATGTAGGTATTTATCAGCCATTACCCATCCCAAATAGACCATGGGAATGCATAAGCATGGACTTCATAGTAGGACTACCTAGGACACCGACTAGTTTTGACAGTGTGTTTGTGGTAGTGGACAGATTTAGCAAGATGAGCCATTTCATTCCATGTAAAAAAACACATGATGCAAGTCAGATTGCACACCTGTTCTTCAAGGAAGTAGAAAGGATACATGGGTTGCTAAAGAGCATAGTTACAGATAGAGATGTGAAGTTTATGGGACATTTTTGGAAAGCTCTTTGGAGAAGGTTGGGAACCAACCTATCTCATAGCTCAACATATCATCCTAAAATGGATGGACATACAGAGGTAAATAATAGGGTACTTGGTAACTTGTTTAGGTGTCTAACTAAGGAGTATGGACAAGGGTGGGAACAAGTCATTTCACAGTCAAAATTTTCCTATAATGATAGCACAAATAGGTCTACTAGTAAGAGTCCATTTGAGATAATATATGGGATACATCCAAGAGGTGTACTTGAGTTGAGAGACCTAAAAGGTTATGAAGGAATCAGTGGACATGCTGATGATTTTTCTCAGTCAATGAGAGAGGTTCATGAGTAGGTAAAGAAGAAATTAATGGAGGCTAACCAGAAATTGAAGGCTAAAAGAGATGAAGGGAAGAGAGATCTACAATTTGAAATAGGTGATTTGGTGATGGTATACTTGAATAAGGCAAGACTATAGTAATTTGCAGATGAAAAGGATAGGGCCATGCAAAGTGTTGGCTAAGTATGGATCAAATGCATACAAGGTGGAGTTACCCAAGGAGATGTGTATTTCACCTATCTTCAATGTGAAGGACTTGGTGAAGTATAAAGGAACAAAAATGGATGAGGAAAAATATAGTGCTGAGGTGAGTAAGGATGTGGAAGGACTCAAGGTACCTGACTAGATCAGACCATAGGTTGACAAGATTCTGGATTCAAGGGTGAAGAAGAACACTAGGCACAAGACATACATGGACCACCTAGTGAAGTGGAGAAACCAACTAGAGTCAGAGGCTACTTGGATAGCAGAGAGTGATTTCAAGAAGCATGGAATTAGTGAGATGTTCTTAACACCACAGGTTCCCTAACTTCTTTGTTGTAGGGAGAGAAAGGTGCAGGAGAACCTTAAGGTCTTTTGGTGAGATCTTGCAAATTTTGGCTTGTAGGTGGTTCTAGCCAACCACCAAGGTAATAAGGACTAATTGATAAAGTCCCAAGGTTGAATTTATGTTGTGTTGTGTCAAAGTTAGCTTATTTTAGAGCCTTGAAGTTTGGGAAAGTCTTAGTGAGGAGATTAGGCAAATCTTGACAAGGTTGTCTTGGAAATTTGTCCTAAAAGTTGGAAACTGGTAATAATGATGTTCTAAGCCCGACCTAAGGGTCCTAACATGTGAGAATAAGGTATATAAGGTTAGCTAAACCCTAATATGACATGTGGGAAATCTATTGTATGGATTGCATTTTTGGAAAGGAGAGATTATGAGTTGGAAAAGAGCAAATTTGTTAGATTTCTGTGACAGATCCTTCATCCAGTCAATTGATGGATTGAAAGGACTGATCTAATGCTTTGATAATTTAATTTGTGAATTGTTCCTACTTTTTGCAGCATTGGTTTAGTCATTTAGTTCAACTGTTTAAGGTTTTGTAGATTGTTTTGGGTTCTTGCTTACACTGCCTGGTTCAGGGACAGTTTTGTAAATAATGATCCCCACTTGAATTCTCATGGAAGACCTACCATGGCCACTTGGAATCAAGTAAGGGATTGTGCATATAGTGTAGATATGGCTTTAGGATTATTTTTTTGTAGGGGAGTTGATATAATCATCAAGCTCTAGGCAAGTGCAGAGGCATTCTAGCTAGTTGCTTGGACATAACAGCAACAAGAAGACTTGCTAAATGGATTGGTTTGTGCCAATTAGAGGTGTAGGGGTGTAGGGACATGTGTCTTGGACATGTGTGTGCAAGGAGGAGTGTAGAGGAGGCTAGTAGAGCCCTCAAACTAAACTAAAGAAACCAAACTGAGACACTTGCCCTAGAAACCCTTGAAAAGAGGGGTTTGGTGAAAAGCCTATGTACGGATGCCAAGGAGACCCAAGACCTAGAAAATATTGAAGCTTAGGAGGTTTGTAGAGAGAATCCATAAATATTTTAGGGGTTAGCTAGGGAAGTTTAAGCGTTATTCCAAGAACACTGGTTTTTTCGGAGGGCTAATTGGGGCAAAAAGGCTACAAGGCCTAAAAGCTAAGTTTCTTGAATTCGATGGATAAAAGAGAAAAGAATCCAACAAGATGGATCAATGTGGAGTAAGAACACCCTAGAAATAGTTAGTTGACCTATTCCTAGCCCCAAGAATGGTTTGGGGAATTTTGTGGCACAGTTGAACCAAAGGTGCGTAGTAGGGGTGTGAGAGTGAAGAGGAGTATCTGAAATTGGTGGAGAGTTCTATAAGGAGATAGGGGTCTTAGGAGTGACCTCTGAGTAGGGTAGTGAAGAATACCCTAGGAAGACTAAATAATAGGTCTTAAGAAGAGAAAATTTTCTCTTGAGAGATAGCACTCCCCACCAGTCGCAGAATTTTTGGACCAACTCCTTGTTTTTCCTCTTAGGTGTAGGTATACTATGATGTGGGAATATAGTGAGGGCTGATTCATTAGAAGATGGTTTTTTAGGTGCACAAGATGCATGATCAAGGGTTTCCCAATAATTGTTGTCTTTCCATTCTTCTTTGGACAAGAGTTTCTTAGGACGCGGACTAGATTGTTCTAGTACAGGTTTCACGTTAAGGTCCAATTCTCCAAATAGGGAATCTATGTTCATGGTACTAGTAGATGAAAAGGATTCCCATTCACCATCACATGAGTAAGGGGATTCATCATAAACTGGAGGTTTGTCATAAATTGGGGGTTTGTCATAAACTGGGGAAAGTGGTTCATGAGATATCTCAATGTCTATGCAAGCACTCACTTCCTATTGAAAAGGTGATGAAGTACCAGGAAACCTAATTCTAAGTGGTTGACACCCTAGCCCTAAGTATTTTGGTCGTGGGTAGACAGTGATCAGTTTTGTCCTTCCATTTTTATATAGTCCTAACCCACTATGCTCATCATATCCTTCATTTTTCATTATCTTAAAGCCTTTTCCATACTGGTCCTTACCCATTTGAATAGATGGAGAGGGGTATTCATGTTCTTCTTAATATAACCATGAATCACCTTGATCCACAATTTCTTCAGTTAACTCTCCCTATTTGGTTAATTTCATTGTAGGGGGAACACGAAATGTGACCACTAATTGTCTTCTATCTGCCATGGGTAGGCCATATGCCTTAGCTGGAAACAGTTGACTGACGTAGTATGATGCCTTTATATTATATTTGCCATAGCCCTTGTCTTGGATCTCAAGTTTAGGAGTGGATGATGGTGGTTTGAATGAAATGGACTTAGTGAGACGTGATGGGTCAATGTATTGGGATAAAGTGGATGATGAAGATTCTTGGCTAACTGGTACTTGTCATTGTGGAAGGTCCCTTAGGCTTGTACAATATTGGAAAGGATTTGGATCACCATCAATAGTGATCTTTGTGCCATTATACGGGAGCTTAAGACATTGGTGGTATGTCGAAGGGACGACTCTCATTGCATGTATCCAAGGTCTACCTAACAACAAGTTGTATGGAAGGGTGAGATCCAAGACTTGGAAGCTGGTGTTCATGATCGCTAGGCCAATTCTGATAGGGAGTGTGACAACTCCTTTGGATGACCTTTCCTCATCATCATAAGCCTTGATGACAATACTCTTAGAAGTGTCTACACAGTCTTCTGAGAATCCTAATGCCTTAACCAATTTTAGGGTACATAGGTTCAAACTTGCTCCTCCGTCTACCAAGACTCATGGCACTTTGGTTTGATGGACTAGGATTTCAAGATGTAGTGGGTCATTATGATCAGAATTAGTATTGTTGGGAAAATGTGGCATGATGCGAGTTGGTCAAATATCCAACCATTTCTTTGAAGCGATTGACATCCAATTTCGTGGGAATAGTAGTGTTCTATAATGCTTTGTCAAGTATGGCTCGATGTTCTGGTGACAAATTCAATAGTTCCAAGATAGATATTTGTGCAGGGGTTTTGCTCAATTGATCAATGAGATTGTATCTATACTTGGGCCTTTGCATAGGTGGTTCAGAAGAAGGACCTGGAATAATTATTTTAGTTCTGCATGTGTTCACATTACATTTTGGGTGCTTCTTAATTATGATGATATCAACATGTTTTTTTGCAGCTTGGAGGCTATATATGGTCTTTCCTTTCCCATAGTCATACTTGGATTTTGTGTAATTGGTAAAGGGATTGTTATTGGTTCCCAAACCGGAGGTGTTTCCTTTTGTGTGGTCATGTAATGGGTCTGTGAAGACCTTATGATCACTATTTTTAGTATTTTTCTGCTCGCTTACCTCTATGGATCCCTTTCGACAAAGTCTTGAATGATATTCTTTAATTGGCGACATTGTTGTAGCTTGTGCCCTTTCATTTGATGATAGTCACAGAAAGCATTAATACTAGATTAAAAGTAGATGTATCTTTTGAATGATGATGAGATGAATAATATGCAACTAGAATAACAAATTTAATACTATTCTAAATAATAATCTAAAATCAAACAACAAAGAATGAGGAAATAAACTAAAAAAACTAAACAATTTAATGGAAAGCTCTCACCGAATACGCATTCACCCCTTCGAATTATCTTGATTGTTCTTCTCCATTTTTCCTTTTCAGTATTCTTGCCCTCAGATTTTTGCATTTGAATGCAAGTATAACTTCGTCGAGTGTATAAGAAAAATATCGAAGATAAGTCTCTTCTCAAAATTATGTGATTTCGGGAGGAGGAATAATGATAATGATAGGCCATTTTATAGATTTTGGGTTTTCAAACAATCGTCTCAAATTGAAAGAGAGATTGACGGATGAGATTGATGAATGCCATGCGATGTGAGTTCTGTGTCAAATAGAATGTGAGTTAGAACATGAGTTAGAACAAGAGTTCAAGAACGACCGTAGATAGAGACTAAGTTAGAATGTGAGTTAGAACACGAGTTCAGGATTTTAATCTCCAAAAGTAGAAGAAATAGACTCTGTATGCAAAATCCAAACTTAGAATTCTAAGAATAACGCATTCGAATGCAAACATGAGTTAATTAATTAAATAAAGATATTTAATTAATAAAACAGATCATGCATATGAGTTGGAACTAGTTAACTGACTAGTTGTGACAGAGAGTCCTCTCACAAAAACAATCAGATGTTGAATCCAAAGATAACTGGAGAACTAAAAATAGATCTCGAGTCAGAAGGTGAGTGAATGACTTAAATAACTGAATGATAGAGGAATCTGACATAAATAATTAAATATGAATTAAATGTTAATTTAATTCAACATTCGAAAAGTAAGAGGCTTTAATTAAATAAATAAAGATAATTTATTTAATTGACTTTTGTAAATGTGGAATTGAATAATTAAATAATAAATATTTAACTATATATAAAGGGGGTTAAATGAATAATTAAATAAAGATATTTAATTATAGTTGAAATATGATAAAAGGGGGGGTGTAATTAAATAATAAATTATTTAATTGATAGATAAAGGGGGTTTAATTAGTTATGGACATACTTAAATAAACATGATTTATTTAATTAATCAAGTTGAATAAATGAATAAATTAATTAATTAAAAAGGGGTATTTAATTAATAGAGGAAATATGTGTTAGAAAGGTAATTAAATAATAAAAATTATTTAATCATGACCATGGACAATAGAAAATTATGTCAAAAGTGGTGTTTGCAGGCCTAGACCAATTTTCGGTGTCTACAAGTCTATTGCTCACTCATAGTTATGAAGTAACATACTATTTTGAAAGCTATAGGTGGACAATAGACTTAATGAGCTCAATCAATTCAACTGAAATGCATCAATTTCATACTTGTAGGTTTTAAATACTATCATATTAATTACATTTTTTTGCATTATGTCTGTTCACTTTCTTTTACAGTGTTTCATATTATTTTGTTTTGGGGAAGCAGTGTTTTATCTCATAAATAGTGAGTGAATAGGCATACATAATTCCTTAGCAACGAAGCAATAATGAGTAATAGAAATATGGTGATACCAAGTAATGTGAATCACAAGTGAAAGGATAGTTCTTTTGTTTAGTTCAATAATCTGAATTACAAATGAGACAACTACTACAGTATTGTTTTTAAATAGAAAGAGAGTTACTGCATTATTTCAGGAAAATGATGAAATCATATCAATTTCAGCATGATGTGAAAGCTTCAAATGAACTTTTTTTCTTATTTTAGTAAATCTACAAGAGATTTTTGATAGGAAAGCAAATTTTTAAAGATACCATGGGGTTTCTATCAAAAATACAGATTTACCATGATTTCCAGCATACCCACGTGAGGGTTTGCTTTAAAAATGCATATTTATTCAAAATGATGAATACCCACATGGGGTTTTCTATAGGAAAAACAAGATAAGTGTTTTCTTTCATTTCCAATGTACCCACATGGTGATTTTTTACAAAAATGCATAAATACATAATGGGTTGAAACTATTTATGAAGGAATTTCATGCTATAGGAACTCACTGAGAATGTAAAAGCCCATTTTGAGCTTCCTGTAGAAATCAAAATCAGAAGAACAAGAAAGAGATAACAAAGAGGGTTTTATTTTTAAAAAAAACTAGAGTGAAATATACATGGCATGGTTAGTTGGGTCTACATCTTATATATTTAAAAATAGCGACCATATCTTTCATATTTTGAAGCTTTTAAATATTTTTTATTGATAGAGAAATATAGAGATAAACAATGCAAGGTGAGCTTACCAAATGATGACCAGTAGAGGAATGAAGTGGAACACCCAACTCTAATGGAGCTCACTAATACCAAAGCTCGAGCTTGATCTCTCTCTCATGGAGGCCAAGGAGGTGGAACAACACAAAGGATGAATGGAGCATATAAAACTCAGAGATAAGGAAGAGAGGCTACGGCCTTATGGCCTTCTATTCCTTCCAAAATACAGGATAAATCCATGAAATGCCATGAAACCACTTATCATTGTCACAGGGAGAAAATATTACCAGAATGGTGGAATAAATGTGAGGTCTCCAAGCTTTTACAAGTTGCAGATCGAGCTCACTCATGGCGGCACCATCTTTCCTAGGTAGAGCCCAAACTCTCCAAGTTGAAAAGTGAGAAATGATAGGAGTTAGGGTTTCTTCATTAGTTTTGTCTTTATTGTTTCCCTAATTCAAACATAGGAAATATTTTCATTGTTTTAAAATTTCAAACTCATATTCCAAATGTATGGTGGCCAAACTCTTCATTACCTAGGTTGACCATTTGCTAGGTTTATCAAATGTCATTTGCCTAAGTTTCTAGGTTAGGCATTTAAATATTTTGCGAAGTCTTAAAACCTTAGGGTTTTAAATTATTTATTAAATTCCTTCCCTTAGTAAAATAAAATCTTTCATAAGATATGCTTAGGTGATTATTGTTTTTATTGATTTTGTAGAAATCAATTAGGAATCAAAAGCTATGTATTGTTTCCTTATATTTTTATGATTTTTATATAGAAAAATCAAATTTTGTAATGGAGAGATAAGGTATTATTCTTTGCAAAATATTTTTCTCAATATTTAATTACAAAAATAATCAAAGTATGAGAGTGTTGAATCTGCAAATCATTGTAAAGCAAGAATAAAATAATGCTTTCTAAATTATTTTATTTCTTTTCTTTTTTTAGCAGATTGGTTTTTATTTTTTCCTCTTGGTCAGATTTGAGCTTCTTGGTGGAGAGATAAAGTGTTTTTTTCCTTTAAAGCAAAGCAGGCCTTATTTTAGGAGCTTTTTAATATGTACATGCAAAAAGTGAGACTTTTCCACTTTTCTGCCTACTTCTTGGGAACTTTTAGGTACCTTTTTCGGAGTTTTTTCTTTGAGCTCATATTACGGTTTAGTGGTATATCTTAGAGAAAAAATTAGTGTTTTTCTAGTTCATATCATTGTTTCTTCCTCTCTTGTTCATGTAGAGAGTTTTGTAAGCACTTTTGCACTCAAAGTTTTAGAGTTTTCACTTGTTCATTCAATAAAACATCAGAGTTTTATTTCTCATTTCTTTTTTATGATTTGCAATAGTAATTTGATGTGTCCTATGATTCAAATCTATTAAATCCTTTTCGCATCTTACTATTGTTAAGTAATTTGCAAGAGTTGCATACTAATTTAGGTTGTGCCTTGTGTTTATTTTAAACCTTTCCACAAATCACTTTTTGATTGTATGTGCTGTGAGATTGTGAGAATCGACTTTTAAAGAGGTGGTGAGAATAACTTATTATATGAATCTTCTTAAAGTTGGTCAATAATTTTAGGTGATATAATTTCAGTCATAAGTTTTAATCCTTCTAAATCTTTACCCCGTAATCACTTAGAATAGGATTCATCTTTTAGAGAACCAAGTCTCTCTAGAGATTCCCTTCTCACATAGATCACCCACATCTAAAAAGGGTTTCCATGTTTCAACAGGTAGTTTGATTTCTGCAAATCTAACAAGGGTGCATATCTTATTGATAACAATCTTCATCACCAAGGGGAGAGATATTAGGAGAAGAACTAATATGATAGTTATGAATGTCCAAGGTTGTATCTTCTTCCACTAAAAAACTCTCATAGAGAGAGGGCTGGAAAGGTTTCTTAGCATGTATAGATTTGTAATCTATTAACATTGTTTGAATAAAAATGAAAATTTCATGCAATGTTTCAACAATATAAACAATGTATATAAAAATATACAATTTTTCTTTTATCTAGTATATGCTAAGCTTGAAGAATGTAAATAATATACATGCAAGAATGGAAAGTAATTTTAATAAACTAATGCAAATTTTGATGAATAAAAATATTGTATATGCAAAATTGAAAAGTACTTTTATTAATGATGTAAAATTTCAGAAATGTAAGCATTTTCAGATCTACTAATGAAATGATTTTAAGAATGACCATCCTAAAATGATGATTTTTAGCTAGAAGACTAAAACCAATGCTCCATAAAATTTCAAAACTTATAGTATATGATACTAGGAGCTTAAGAAAGCACAAAAATGAGGTTTCTTGTGCTATAAAATATAGTGAAAATTTTGGACAAGGACTAAGTTGCCCAACATGGCGAATTAGTCCTAGTTAGGGTTTTTTTCAAAATTTATAGAAATTTGCAACCGGTTTGAATAGATTTGATGTTGGATTATTAGTAGAGGACATTTAGGTGCATATTTTGGATGATTGACAATGATTTGAGATGCACGAATGCAAATTATATACACTTTCATGCTTGCAAAAATGTGAAACCCTAGAAGGCAATTGAACCAATGCAAAATGCAATGCCAACATAATCTAGGTTGAGAAGGACTCTAAATCAAAAAATAAGGGTGTAGGAATTTCAGGTTCATGAAAATGAACCAACGAAAATATGCATTATTAGGGACAGAGGATTCCCCAATAGGCTCCTAGGGTTTTTCACCTAGAAGCTTAGTTGGTACAATACCTCTTTCACATCTATGTATTCTTGGTGTTTCATTCAAAGATAAGGGACTTAAAGTGATGTGTGTGGAATTCCCTAAATGTTGGAAATAGAAAATATAAACTAACTAATAATTTAAAACCTAGAGAATGGAACTATGTTTGGAACCACATTGAGATATTCAAACAGGTACAAAATGACCTAGAAATATAAACTAAACTAAACAGAAAGCTAAGAGATAGAATGTGTGCACCCAGAGGCTTAAAAATAATGAGATGGAGGTATGGAATGCTGATGAAATTGTTGCAAAAGTCAACTGGGATACTTGTGTCAATCTGGGTGACTTACTCCTAGATCTAGAAAAATTGGTCTAAAGCCCGTTTCTACCAAACAGGTGTCTAAATATGAAAAAATCACTAAAAGGTAAGTTCAGTGGGACTAGGTCGCCATTGTTGGATACTTAGTCCAATTCTAAATTTTTGGAAACTCAAAAGGAGGAACAAAAGTCCTCGATCTACACTTCAGTTCTTCATAGGTGTCTTCTTTTGAAACTCTAATTTCTAGGCTTGAGAGTGACTTTTAGTGGATTTTTAGACTTTCCAAGCAATGAGAGGTCTTCAAAATGTCTTCAACCTTATCTTCAATGATATACAAACCCTGAGTACCTAAATATGCAAACACACAAAGAGGGAAAGCTTGTTCATTGTTAGGGCATGGGGGTTTGCCTTGATCAAACCCCTTTTAGATACTTAAATCAAATGAATAGATAATAAAATAAAGAATGAAATAATGGAGTTAGTTACCTTGCTTTGATGATGATTTTTCTTGAGTTTTTGCAAAAATCAACCCTTGAATGCTTTAGAAAATATGTCCTAATGACTTAGAACACTTAAACCCTAGCTTGCTTGAGAAGAGTGAGAGATGAGTGATTGAGAATAATGACTTGTTAGGAGGAGGGGAGATGAACTAGAAGAAATTAGGTCAAAATGAGGGGAAAAAACCTTATTTATACATGTGATGCCCTAATTTCTTTGAAATAACACAATAAAGGCTAACCTTAGGTTTTAGGAGACATATTCCCGCAAGAATTTTGATTTAATTTGGATTTTTATGCTAAAAGGGACTACGTCGCCCAAGGTGGCGACCTAGTCCACTTGGAAAAATTCAAGTGGTGGTCAAGAATTAAAATATGATCAATGATTTTTATCGAGATTGTCTCCTGAAACACACTAAAGTTTGACCTGTAAGAGAATTATGGAGTCATTTAAGCATAAGAAAGGGTTGATTTGGTGATTATAAGCCTAGGAAAATGTGAATTTGTTTTACAACACTTTGGCACAAGGCTTGGAAAGTGGTCAAAAGAGGTCCAAAATTCATAGGAAAGGGTCCAAATGAGTGAAAAGTGTTGAGGCTACACTTTTTGGTGACACAAGTAGTGAGCCTTAAAAAATTGAAATTATTGTTAGGAGTGAGCTACATATATTGTGAGTTAATCATCACCATGGTTTTTCCATCATTAGGTTTTCCACAAAAATCTTGGCGTCTTTATGTGATGCATGTTTTCTCTTGTGTTATTTTTAGTTATTGTGATTTGTTGTTAATCTACAAATGGAATAATTATTTGAATATATGCTGATTCATCACCCTCTTAGGACATCATTGTGTTCAATAGTGAGTTCCTACCACTTGTGGGCCAATGGTTGGTATACTACACTCTTTGAATAATTTGTGATGACAAATCTCTAGATGACCTATTGTGCTTCCCTCTCCAATCCCTACTATGTTTCGTTATTGGAAATGAAATTATAGATCAGATGATGAGGTTATTTATCTTAATTTTTCAATTACTCTTAAGCTCAATAACTTTTATATGATTTACTTTTAGAATACTATATATGTAAAAAAAATTATATTTTTGGAATTGTTACTTTTGGGTAAAATCATGCATACCCCAATTAGGAGAAATTAAAATGTGTGTGAGGGTGTAAGGATTCAACACACGATCATGGATTTATGATCTCTTATCATTCTCTATGGGTTTTAATTTGAGCTACATCTTTTGCAATCTGTCTATCATAAAAACTAAGTATTGCCACATATATATACAATGAATTGTCTAAAGCCTTTTTTATATTGTAATCTGTGTATGCCATGTTTTGATAGTTATATTATATTTTCTTATCATATGATGCTAGAGAGATTTTGTTTCAAGAAAATTCCCTCCATTGAATGCCAATGGATTTCATAAGGAATTAGAATTTCTATATTGTTAAAGAAAATTTTAAATTGGTTTTAAATTTCTTGCTACAAAATTATAAAGGTCATGGTATTACTTGGAATCATAAAGTACTAAGGTAAGATGAGATATTTCTCAAAATCACAAAAAAAAATTATTCTCAGTAGCAAACAAAGAGTTGATACATGTGAACTTTCAATTTTCCAAATAAAGCAATGAATCACATGTTAAATAATTTCAACTCAAGGCTTTCAAAATCAAACTAAATTTAGTCTACTAAGAAAATTTGTTTTTAATTTCTCAGATTTTTGGAGTTAAAAATATTTTTTATCCCCTCTAAAGAGTAAATGTTAAATCTAAATTGATTCCTAGTGAGAATCAATTTATGAATTTAATAATCAAAGGGGTGAAAATTTTAACCTTTAAGTGAAAGATGGATATATTATAGGAACCTTAAAATTAATTTATTTTAGCTCATTACTCAATATATTCTCACTTAACTTTGGATAATAATAAGTAGTTGAGAATTTCAATGATGTATAAATAAAAGATTAGGAATTCATTTAAACTATTATACTTCTTTAATTTAATATTTATATTTGTAGAAAATAAATGTAATAACATATTATTACCATTACGATTTTTGCATGCTCTGATACAAACTATTATTTATATAGTTTCCAATAGTTTATATGCACAAATTTTAATATAATATTAAATTCCCAAATTCAATAGTTTGAAATTACATTGAATTAGTCATTAATTTCATTTCATTACAAAATAAATATAGGAAAGACAATCTTTGAAAAAAAAAATTATTTCTTCGATAATTTAATATGAAACAATAAATAATAACTTATCTTTTACTTGAAAGTATAGATAATCACAATGATTATATGGAGTATATTTTGGATTAAAATTATTTCTTTTGTGAGCAATCTAGGAGGAACATGAGCAATCTAGGAGGAACATGTTGTTATTTAGAAAAAACCATATGCTTCCAAACAATCTTCATAGCATGCTCTAGAGTTAAGTTACTCAACATGCATGATCTAGCCCTGGCTAGGAAAATCATAGGTGCATTTTATACCCCGAGTTGGACACACTTTGTTTGTCCCCTTCTCTAGTGGCCATAGCCTACTAACCCAAAATCTCACTTTTGGAAATATTTTTAGCATTTTATTCTCTTTTCTCTGAATTACCCAAAAATCAATTTATTCATGGTTTATAAATATTTCAAAGGGTGGTTCCAACTGACACATTTTTTAAAAATAATATTACATTGATTTTAATAATCATCCCATGAAATAATCACTCTATTATTTTATATATCTTTTTTGACAATATATATTTAGTATACATTCCTTTTACGGGGTATACATGCATGCATATATACAAATCTTATAAAAATAGTCAAGACCCAACCAAAGCCAAAAATGCTAAAAGTATGGTCTAAAATCACAATGGATGCACATGGGTAAAGGATTGTGGAGATAGATGCTACTATTATAGATGAAGAAGAACTTATTCAACCTAAAGACCACCATATATAATGAAGGAATTTATGTTATCATAAATGAGAGAGAGAGAGAGAGAGATAGTCTAAATAGTGTTTAAAATTTATAGTTTCCACCATCTTGAGTAGAATGAGGAATAATGAAAAGAAAAAGAGCTCAAGGACTAGATTGGTGAACTATTATCTCAGATTGAATACTTGATGGATCTTGTGGACTCAAATACAATGGCCTTGAAACTCTTGGTGCATTGGGGAAAAATGATAGGACAATGATGAGTTGGGTATTCAATTATAGTTTGTTCTTCTTATTCTTTATTATTTAAATATTTATGATATAAACCACTCTATAATTTAAGAGTGTGATGAATTGTAATTGTTTAAGGCTCAAAAATTTAATAAAAATATGTAATTTAATTTTGGGCATATGAATCAATAAATTTATAACTTATAATTTAGAGCGCCTCATGGAGTAATTTAGGATCTAGGCAAATTACCGCTGAGAATTTTTTCTTAGGCACATATGTTGGGCATGAAAATATAACGTATATACAAATATACATATACATGCATACAAACATACATTAAAACTAATAAACAGATACATGCATGCATGCATGCATGCATGCATACATAATACACACATTCATGCATGCATACATACATATACATAGATACATATGTATGAGAATAGATCCACATATAGATATTTATATGTTTATTTATATTGCACTAGAATTTTGGAGAATAGATGTTGGCCCACAGGTTTCGTTGTACCAAAAGATCGACCTTTCAATGCCTGATACAACTGCCAGAGTTGATGGATCCACGGGAGGCGGTTAGTCCATGTCATGAGTCTTGAGGGGAGCGCTGACCATCTGCCAACAAAATCCCCATTAGCATTACCCGAGGGGATTAGAACCGGACACCTTTGGCTCTGATACCACTTGTTGGCCCATAATTGTCGTTGTACCAAAAGATCAACCTATTAATGCCTGATACAAATGCTAGAGTTAACAGATCCATGGGAGGCGATTAGTCCATGTCACGAATCCTAAGGGCAGCATTGACCATCTGCCAACAATGGATAGCTAGGAAAATATAGATTAGGAGTAGCTAGTAGAATTATAAGTGATGTGTTGAATTCAGATGTGTAGCATTAAAATTTTATATAAATTTCAATTCATTTTTTAGCTAATCCATAGATAATTTCAATTATTTATGTTAATGATAGCGTGTAAATTTTACCAAGAAAAAATAGTTTATATATCCTCTCATTGTATTCATTGGTTAATGTTGCCATAAAAAACCCTGATTTTTTCCTAACTATTAACAATTTAGCATTATTGAAATAAATAAAAGTATATATATATATATAATAAATTTAGATTTTAATACATTGTGCAGTTGAGTTTTTACATCTAACATATAATAAAGTGATTTCATTTCTAGACTTGAATACTAATGTTGAACTTTCATGAAGTTGAGGTTTTATCATAATAAATCTACTTGCATAAAAAATAGATATTTATTTCTAGATTGCTAACTATAAGGTTTTTCATTTATTATGATAATTAGTAAAGGTCTCACCAGAGGCTACTCAGCTACACAAATCATTGATTTTTTCTACATTGCCATCACTTGATAACATAGACCTTGAGTAGTTTTATTTCTTCTTGAAATCGACTAGTTTTTTGACTGGTAGAGTGATCTTCTAACTTTTCCTACTTCCTAGTGAGCTTAGTAAAATCCTTGATCAACACATAGGATGATCTATGTTGATGTATTTATTTGATCATAGTAATAAATTTCATTTATCCCTTTTTTCCAAGTTGAAATCTTCAGCATTTAATAAATTCATAGATGATTTTGAAACAAAAAAGTTTATTTTTTACTCGTATCTAGGTAGAACTTGATATGTTGAAATAATTACCTCGTGAGGTGCTATAGGTTAATGGCTAGTCTTGGTCTCATCTAGTGGATTATGAGGGGATACCTTTACATTTTAGACACTATTTTTCTATAGAGCTCTTGGCCTTTGAGGAATCCTATGGTTCTTATAAGTTAACTTCTTCAACTTGATGGATAAATGCTCTTTTTGACCATCTTATAGTGTATCCTAAAAATTTTATTGCTAATTCTAGTGATTTGAAGCCTCTCTCAAACTCCTTTCTTTGGGATTGGTGAGACCCATCCTTTTAGTTGGATAATCTTGATGCTCAAAAATATCTTTTTCTTGATGTTTTTGAAATTTGGTTGATTGTACCTGAGAAGGTTGTTTGTCAATCAACAACTACATATTGTTCCTCAGATTTTGTTGTGCCTTTAGATAGGCCTTCTTAAGGGGATTCTCACCCCTCTTATCATAAGTCTACATATTTAGGTGACTAACTCTTTTTGGATAGTTGTACAAAGGAGAGAAAAAGGTCCTCCTAAGTTGGATTCCCTTTTCCACAAGAAGCCTTTGGGTACAAAGTTGTATAGATTCAAATCAAGCACTAGTTAGGCTTGATCCTTTTGTGTTTCTGTCATTTATGTTGGATTTGCTTTATTTTATTTTATTTTTTTTGTAATAGGGTTTGGGCCCTATCAAAAAACTCATCTTAACTTAATCTGTCAAGATTTGAAAAAATAAATGCAAAACACAAAACACAGAGTTGCTGCTCTACTTTCCATTCAAGCTGGAAATACCCAAATCTCAAATGTGGAAAACAACAGGAGACATGCAAATTCAATTTTCTATTAATCAACTGGAAATGACAAAACATAAAACAAACTAAGAACTAACTATTACAACCTTCTAGGAGCTATCAGAAGCTGCTCAACCAAACTTGTAGTGATCAGGAGCTATCAACAACTCTCTGTCAAGAGCTACACAGAGCTCTACCTGGACCAATCACTACTCTTACAAATAACAAACAATTGTTGTTGTTCAAGAACTACTGGAAGCTGATAGAGAATGTTCTTGTCACAGTTTGTTGCTGCAATCTTCTTCTCTCAACTTTTTCCCAACTGACAGAATAATCTGCCTTCAATCCTTTTTTGTCCAAAACAAACATTCCCTCCTAAATTTCTAAATCACCTACCTCAGTAAATGCTTAATTCAAAATATAGCTACCTTAATCAATTCTAGAGTTATTAGGAGCTACAGGGAGGATCCCCAAAACTGGCAAAGATAAAAACTGCTCCTGACAAGTAGGTGAAGGAACGGCTAGCTCAGGGGAAATTAATATTTCCAACACTCCCTCTTGGTCCTGAGCCAACAAAACAACAAGATCAATCCTGATCTAAAAAAACAACACCCAATCTACCTCTTAGGTGCACAAAATTGTCAATGCTCAAAGGCTTGGTGAAAATGTCTGCTAGTTGTTGCTCAGACCTACAAAACTTCATTTTAATTTCACCATTTTCAACCAATTCACAAACAAAATGATACTTGATATCAATGTGATTTCTTCTTCCATGAAACACATGATTTTTCGTCAAAGCTATTGATGAAACATTGTCACAATAGATCATTGTTCCATCCTCTTGTTCTTCTTTCAAATCTGACAAGATTCTTCTCAGCCAAATAGTTTGATATGCTGCTACATTTGCTGCTATATACTCAGCTTCAGCTGTTGATAAGGAAACAATAGGTTCCTTCTTAGAAGCCCAAGAGATAGCACCGGAACCCAAATGAAATACATAGCCCAAAGTTCTCTTCCTATCATCAAAACTTACTGCCCAATCACTGTCAGTGTAACCAATGAACCCATATTATTTTGTTGTTGTGTACAACACGCCATATCCTTTGGTACCATTCACATATCTCAAGATTCTCTTACCCACTTGCCAATGGGTGTCTCTTGGAGTCTCCATGAATCTGGAAATTAGACTCACTCCATGCATTATATCCGGACTAGTTGCTGTCAAATACATTAAGCTTCCAACCAAACTTTTGTACATGGTCAGATCCACATTGTTGCTGCAATCTTCTTTGCTCAGCTTAAGACCTATGGCTATTGGTGTTGGGGAAAACTTGCTTTCAAGCATTCTAAATCTCTTCAAGATTTCGTTTGCATACTTCTCTTGAGAGATAAAAATACAATCATGCATTTGTTTTACTTCTATGCCTAGAAAATAACTCAAGAGACCTAAATCTATCATTTCAAATTCTCTTTTTATAGCCTCTTTAATATCAACAATGAGGAAATCATCATCCCCATTAAAAACTAAATCATCTACATACAATACAATAATTAAAATGTTACCATTTTCTGCCTTGATGTAGAGAGTGGGCTCACCATCATTTTTGCTAAAGTCGTTGCTCATCAAATATGAGTCAATCCTACTGTACCATGTCCATGGAGCTTGCTTCAGCCCATAATCAAACCTTTTTCAGCCTATACACCTTGTGTTCTTGGCCTAGAACTTCATATCCAAAAGGTTTCTCCACATAAACCTCTTCTTTCAATACTCCATTAAGAAAGGCGGACTTCCCATCCATTTGAAATAGCTTCCATTTGTGTTGGGAAGCAATAGCTATGACTGTCCTCACAGTCTCCATCCTAGCAATAGGGGGAAATGTCTCATCATAGTCTCTTCCAAACTATTGTTTGTACCCCTTGACAACTAATCTTGCCTTGTGCTGGTCTATTCTCCCTTCGACATTGCTTTTGGTCTTATAGACCCATTTTACTCCAATAGCTTGCTTGTTTGGAGGCAAGTACAATCATCTCCCAAGTATTGTTTCTTTCTAATGCATCTATTTCCTCATCCATGGCTTCACACCATTTATCCTCTTTCATAGCTTCTTCAAAACAAATTGGATCATTATGAGAAACTAGTGAAAAATTCACTCTCATGAAATTCATCATCATACCTTTCATTTTTGTAGATCTCCTTTAGACTCTTGGTCTTTCTTTGCATTAGGGAGGTGAGAGTGGGATTTGAATTTTTAGTGTTGCTATTGTTCTATTGAACAGGCTAAATCTGGAGCGATTGGGAGCTATCAGGAGCTCGTCGGGAGCAATCAGGAGCTCGTTGGGAGCTGTCACGAGCTCATCGGGAGCTGTTAGGATCTGCCATGCCATCCCATGACCGATCTTCTAAAAACTCCACATCTCTACTAATGATAATATTTTTGGTGACCGGATTGTACAACCTATCGGCTTTGGACTCTTCACTCTAGCCCATGAAAATGCACTTTTCACCCTTGTCATCCAATTTTTGCCTTTTCTCTTTAGGCACATGTGTATAAGCCACACATCCAAACACTCTCAAGTGTTCAACCATCCATCTTCGTTTTGTTCATGCCTCTTGAGGTATCTTGTCACGGACTACCTTAGTTGGACTTCTATTAATCAAATGCATGGTTGTTGCAACATCCTCTCCCCAATATTCTCTAGGAAGTCCTTTTGCTTTTAGCATACTTCTTTCCATCTCCACAATGGTCCTTTTTTTCATTTCAGCCACTCCATTTTGTTGTGGAGTATAACTAGTTGTAAGCTACTTTTTTATGCCATTTTGCCTACAATAATTCATAAAACAATTGGAGGTATACTCTCCTCCTCTATTTGACCTTAGGATTTTAATAAAATGTCCACTCTCTTTTTAAGCCTAGGATTTAAACAATAAAAACTTATTAAATGCATCAGATTTGTGCTACAAAAAATAAACCCATGTCTTATGGCTAAAATCATCAATAATGGTCATAAAAAATCTGCTATTACCAATGGAAGTGATTTGCATAGGGCCTACCAAATCTGTGTGCACCAACTCCAATAGTGCTCTTGCCCTTGTAGATTTTCCCGATTGAAAGGGCTGCCTATGTTGCTTTCCCAAAATGCAAGCCTCACATCTAACATTAGGCTCTACTATCCTTGGAAAACCATCAACCATCTTGCTTTTGGACAAAAGACTTAAACCAAGTTAACCTAGATTTCCATACCTGAGATGCCATAGCTTCGAGGGGTCTTCAATGGTACTCTTGAGGGCTACAAGTTGTACTATTGTACATTTTCTATCCATGAGAGGTGTTGCAATAGAATGAGATGAGAAGCAGGTCTCAATCTTCAACAGAAACATCTGGTTCTTTGTCATTTGTATTGCTGCAAACACCTTTGTTCTCTCATTCTTGTCATAAATGACACATTTTCCCTTCTCCATCAGCACTTTGTATCCATTCTGGATCAGCTGTCCTACACTTATGAGGTTATACTTTAACCTCGGTGCAAAGAAAATATTTTGAACCTCGTTCTCTTCACCCTGCTTGGTGCGGATCATGATTGATCCTTTTCCTTTGATAGGAACAACTCCATTGTTCCCCATTCTAATTTCTGATGTAACATTTTTTTCAATGTAAGAAAAAAGACTGTCATTACCACTCATGTGGTTGCTACAACCGTTGTCCAAGTACCAGACTTCGGGGTTGCCTTATTCACCAACATTGCATATGATGAAGGCTGTGGACTGATTTTGTTTAGCCACATCTGAATCAACAACATTTGCATTCTATCTTTGTTGATTACCATGCTTCTTCCAGCACTAACTAGCATAGTGTCCAAAATTGTGACAATATTAGCACTCAAAGTTGCTCTTGTCACTTCTCCCACTTGAACCACTATTCTTTGTGCCTCTTCGAGAGTTGTTTTGATAGCTTCTTGCTCCCTCTTGGCTACTTTCTCGTCCCGAGCTTTCTCCACTAGCATTTCCTTGACTGGATCTGCCTCTACCTCTTTGGGAGAAATTTCTACCTCTCCCTCTACCTCTTGCATTCAACTGAGCTTTGAAAGCTTTCTCATGGGAAGTAGTAGCAAACCTTTTTAAATGTTGCTCATTGGAATGGAGAGAACATTAACTCATCCACGATTAAAGTAGAAAGGTTTTTCGTTGCTTCAATAGAAATGACAAGAGGATCATACCTCATGGGTAGACATCGAAGAATTTTTTCAACAATCTTTAGCTCCTCTAACACATCTCCATTTTCTCTCAGTTTGTTCAACAAACCGGAGAACCTTGTTTGAAATTCTGCAACAGACTCACTTTCTTTCATCTCAATAACTTTGAACTCTCTTCGAAGTAGTTGGAGCTTCACACCTCTAACTTCATCAGTCCCTTTGTAACTGGTTTGAAGGATTTCCCAAGCTTCTTTTGCATACTCAGCTGCTGCTATTCTGGGAAAAATGGCCTATGTCAAGGTTGCTTCAATCAAACTCAAAGATTTTGTACCCTTCTTCCTGTGCTCCTTCAACTGGGTCTTCTGGTTATTTGTGAGAGCTACAAATATAGCTGGGTCAGTGATATCCAAAAACCCATTAATGAGAAAATCCCACAAGTCATTGGCCACCATGATGGTCTTCATCTTCTTGGCCCAAATTTCATAGTTCTGTCCATTAAAAGATGGTGGTTTCTAGCAACTCCTTGCTTCATCTCCAGCCATGTCTCCTACAACAAAAAACTCAACACCCAGAAAATAAAAATGCCCAAACTCACAAGGAAATGGGGCCTATGGCTCTAATACCATGTCAAGATTTGAAAAAAAAAATGCAAAACACAAAACAAAGAGCTACTGCTCTGTTTTCTAGTCAAGCTTGAAATACACAAATCTCAAATGCGGAAAACAATAGGAGACATGGAAATTCGATTCTCTATTAATCAACTGGAAATGACAAAACATAAAAAAAAACTAAGAACTAACTATTACAACCTTCTGAGAGCTATCAGAAGTTGCTCAACCATACTTGTAGTGATCAAGAGCTACGCAGAGCTCTACCTGGAGCAATCACTGCTCTTACAAATAACAAACAGCTACTGCTATTGAGGAACTACTGGGAGCTCATAGAGAATGTTCTTCTCATAGTCTGTTGCTGCAATCTTCTTCTCTCAACTTTTTCCCAACTGACAGAATAATCTGCCTTCAATCCTTTTTTGTCCAAAACAAACATTCCCTCCTAAATTTAAAAATCACCTACCTCAATAAATGCTGAATTCAAAAAATAGCTACCTTAATCAATTTTGGAGCTATCAGGAGCTACAGGGAGGATCCCCAAAACTGACAAAGATAAAAACTGCTCCTAATAGGTAGGTGAGGAAACAGTTGGCTCAGGGCACTTAATATTTCCAACATAATCAAATTCAGAAATTAGGTTTTGGATTTCAAACATTAAGATAATCTAATGTTAATTATGAGAATTTATTTTAAAATCAATCTCATACTCTAACAAGATAAATAATATTAGAAACCAAATTCGTACAAAAATATGGTAATTATTATAGAATGAGAGTTACAGAACAAAGGAAAAGGGAAATTAAGTACATTTTTCTAATATTTGAGAGCTGAAGATAAATGAATATATCAATATCAGTTGTGCTATTTTCTATTCTAAAATGGTTGAAGATCTCTAGCAGATTTCTAACTTCTTTTATTCCAATCCTTCGATACAAACAATAGTCGACTTGACAACAACAAGATCGATACCTACAAATGTTGTAATTCATATACCCAATCCTACTGTTGAGTACTATTATAGATTCTCTCCATTCCTTAATCATCAGTGAGCCTAAAAATTTCATCTTGTCCAAGAATATAATATAGTCCTTCCAAGTTATAACCAGGCATTGCTACGAACTCCCTGAATTCGAAATCTTCCAGAGAATAGAATGGACACAATAGAAGATCAAATTCCACAAATTGTAGCTAATAGGAATGCAATAAACTCTCTGATACATGATTAGATTTGTCTTCTGTACATTGCTTAGAAGGGAGAAAGTTGATCAATAAGTTGAGGGTCTATGAAACTAGACTCATTCTCTATCAACAACTCCTCGCTCAATAACTCCGACCAGGATTTGCAACTTGTATTTTCAGCAGCGTCAGTGGAATTGAAATCTTGATGATTTGAAATGCCACTATCCCATATTTGTCCCCATCTTTGTGGAATAGATTAATCTTATACGATATACAAATCTTTTGGCCTCATCCACTAGTTCAAAGATACATATTTTTCAAAGATACGTGGGATCCAAATAGCTTTAATTTGAAATCTTGAAACTTAGTAAAATTCCCACTATACCATTCAGTGCACACATATTTCAATAATGATCAATGAAATTAACATTTTTATTGTTTCGCTTTCATTAAATTTTAGATCATTTTTAGGAGGTTGGCCTACTATGATTATTTTTTCAATTACAATTTTCTCTATCTATTTGGTGGAATAGACTAATCTTAAATGATAGACAAATCTTTTGGCCTCATCCAATAGTTCAAAGATACATACTTTTCAAAGATTCATGAGATCTAAATAGCTTTAATTTGAAATCATGAAACTTAGAAAAATTCCCACTATACCATTCAATGCACACATGTTTCAATAATGATCAATGAAATTAACATTTTTATTGTTTCGCTTTCATTAAAGTTTAAATCATTTTTAGGAGGTTGGCCTACTATGATTATTTTTTCAACTACAATTTTCTCTATCTATTTGGTGGAATAGATTAATCTTATACAATAGACAAATATTTTGGCCTCATCTACTAGTTCAAAGATACATACTTTTCAAAGATTCGTGGGATCCAAATAGCTTTAATTTGAAATCTTGAAACTTAGTAAAATTTGTTTGGACTTTCAATAAACAACAAATTGTTGACATTCAATAAATATTTCAAACCATGCTCTATAATTTGTTGTCCACACATAGTGATGTTAACTTCTTTGAAGATTAGATCTGGCCTCATACCCATACCGCTAAAGTTTTGTTGCTTCCACATAAATAAATTTATAGGAACATTCTCTCATTACTCATTATTTCACCTTAGCTCAATGTACACTAGAACTACATGTTTACCTGATCTAAATGCAACAAAACATAGTTTCAGAATCTCAAAGTCTAAGGTTGATGCACAATCCCAACTTCGAACTTGAAAATTTCTTCATATTAAAAATACCATTGGTACATACCTCGATTTCCTCCACGCTTCCTATTATGATATTTTTGTACCAATATAGAACTTATCAAACATTCTTTCTAGTCCTAGTTTCATGCTAGAAAACTATGGCTTCCCCTATTCTCTACCTTCTCCATGCTTTTCCCACATGCTTGGTCATGAAAATATGCTCTCTTAGGAACATCCACCTCTCACAATATCATCTCAAGCTGGTGATTATCCATGGTTTATTTAGAAATTTTTTTCATTGGTGACTACCTATAACACATTCCTTCCTTATAATGTTGATATTTGGATAATCTACTCTAATTTGATCCTTCATATTGTTATACCCCTTCATTTTACTTCTTGTTCGAATTGCTTATGCTTTGTTTGGTTGCAGCTACTTTGATACTAGACACACTTTGTTATTTATGTTTTGATCGCTACTTATTGAGCAACGAACTATTATTGTGTGATGTGTTTATTTGATGATTGTTGTACATGCTTTAATAGTGTAATGATGTTAGTAGTTGTAACATGATATTTTTTTATGAGTTATTGAGCAAGATGTAAATGTCAGTTTTGATGAGTGTATTAGTGAAGGGAACGAGTTCGCATGACTCACTTGCGAGCGCCCTTTGAAACCGTGATTTCTTCTTCACGGTGTGTATTATATGCTAGTTATATTATATGATGTTGTTTACTTGGTTTTCAGGTTTGTAGGTACATGACATCGACTCCACCTGGTTTCACGGGTTTGAGCATGTTGATCCAACAGTTAAGTTGAATGGGAGATAGTAGCTAGGTAACTTGTGTCAAGTCTACGCCCTAGCCTTTGTGTGTCATTAGTCTTGTTTGTTGAGTCATGGTTTACCTTATTTTAATGTTATTGGTTTCTGAAAGGTGCTTATTTATTAAATTAATTCTTAGAATAATTGCATTGGTTAAATGTGGTGATTAATTAAAATTATGTTTATAAGTTATATTTAAATTTATTAATAAAATTTAATTTAATTTATTTAATTAATAAAATTTAATACCAAAAGGGTTGAATTTATTTATTAAATAATTAAAATTAATTAATTAAGTTTTATGTGGATTAAACTAAATAAAAGCAAAAAAATTGAAAGTTATTTGAAATTGAATTTTAAAAGGAAAGTTAGTTTTCCAAATATTGGAGTTAATATAATATTTTAAATTTCTTTATTGCATGAAAATTGGTTTTGGTTGTTAAAGATATTTTTGATTTATGCCACAAGTGCATGTTTAATTAATGGGAAGAGTTTGGTGTAAATTCATTCATGGAGAGAATTTTGGAGAGGAAAAGCTTCTTCAGGTTTGAGAGGATATTTTTTTGAAAAAATTACACAGAGAATGGTTTGGAAGAATTTTTTGGCTGTAGAATTGATTGGAGAAAACTATGTTGAAATTGGTTGATATTTTTGGATTGTTTGCTTGCTTGGATTTACTGCACGGTTGAAGAGAAATTGTGAGATCTTTGGAGGAGGCTCTACATCAAAAATCTTCTTTTCCTATAGCTTCAACACCAGGTTTTATTCTGAGATTTACTGTTCTTGTTTGGTTTAAATTAAATTGGTAGTGAATAAAGAATTGCTTGTCAAATCCTTTTAGGATTAGAGATTAGATATTGAGTATTTAGATTTTGGAAAAAAAATTATTCCTATGAAAATTCCTCAAGGAAATTGTAAAAAATATTCTGTAGAATTTAATTTTAGATGAGGAAATTGTAGTATTGGTTTTTAAATTAAACCTTAGATTGATCAACACATTTAGATTGTTGTAGATAATTTAAATCCCTCTAGAAAATAAATAGATTTATTTTAAAAACAAAACCTCTTAGAAAACTTATGGTGGAGAAATCTAGATCCCTTTTAGTTTTCTTATTCTTTTATTGTTATGAATTCAAGAAAATGGTTTTAAAGAATTATTTATTAAACCTCTCTGAATTTAAGAAAATTCTCTCGAAAAAAATTATTTATATTCCTGTAGGTGGTTATTTTTGTTTATTTTACCTAGTTTTACTAGTAAATTAATATGTGTAAATATATATATATATATATTCATTATATGTATTATATTACAGTGGAAATATACATATAATTTAAATATATATATATATATATTCCTTTGGGAGTTGTATTTAAGTTTTATTAATTTTGATGTCGTCGTCCGTACAGTGTTTCTAGGAAGCGAATTCCGGGAAAATTTGTTTATAATAAAATTTTATGCTGAAATTTTTGGAATTAAAAAAATGGATATAAAAAGTTTTGTTTGATAGTGGTTGGTGGGAGGCAGACGCATCCCCCACCACCCACTGTATGATGTAAGGCAGCATCACTGCCCCATGCGCTAGGGACCGGTTGTACATTATACAGACCGACGCCCAATAAAAGGGGTGCTCGACTGTACAATGTACAGTTCGACACTTTGTGTGCAACCCTATTGATGGGATGGGCATGCAGTGTTTTGGGGATCTGCGAACAGACGGGTTTCGTCCGTTTCTCATTTCCTGTGTAATGTTTGTTTTATTATCTCTAATATATACACTATGTAATATGTATAGTATATATACATAAATATATATATATATAATGTGTGTATATATAAATATGTATATATACTATATATATATATTTATTGTATATATGTTTTCATTTAATTATTTATTCAAATGGTTATTAATATATATAATATATATATACTGTGTATATATATATATATATATTTATATATATATAATAACAATATATGTTTTGTTAATCTATTTTTATAGAAAAATTATAAACAGGCTTTATTAAAAGGAAGTTATGAAATATTTATGAATTTTTAATTAAATAATCATCAAATTTAGTTTAATTATTTATATTTAAAAGTGGGCATGTTAAAGTGGATGTGTATATTGTTTAATTTGGAAAATTGTAGAAATTAGATAAGTTAGATGGGGAAACTGAAAGAAACCTTCTTGCATGTATCTAATATGATTTAAATGCAATTAAATATCTTGTTTTGTTAAATTAGAATTTATCCTTTCTTTGTAAAATTAAAGGTAATTATTTTAGTTTCAATATTTATCTATTTGAAGTAATTGGCTATTTACTAAAAATTATTATTAGGGAAATGGATTTAATGTATCCAAATATCTAGCGTAATTTCCTTGCCTTTGCTTATTGTTATTATTTGTCCTTACATTCTTGAATTGGAAAAAAGGGTTATTGTGCTTTTAAATTGTAAGTCTTCTAGAGGATGTGGATTGATGCTTTCTTAAGTCAATCGTTTGTTTTTCCCTTGGGTAGTGTTTTATGTGGTTGTTTCCTCCAAAGTGTTTGGAATGGGTTCCCTTGACTATTTACTCCTAGAATAGGAGAGTTTGTGTTGTTTAGTTCATTAAGCACTTGAGTTACCCTTGGAGTCTAGTTTGTATAGCGTGTTATCCATTAGAAGAGTGGCTTTTGTTAGGGGCCGGAGCCCAAAGAGGTAAATCGGGTAACCTTCAGAAGTGATTTGATCAAGTGATAATTAAAGTAATGCACTTAGTTGATTAGGATGCACTTCACATTAATCAAGATAAATTAACCTCACTAATAGATGCAAGGGCTCGTTTAGACTTGGGATGAGTGGGTAGGCCTGGAATGGCAAGGTCAACTATCTTGTCCTCACAAGAGGTAGTCGACTCCGCATGAGTAAGCGTGAGGGTTGGGATTTGTTAGAGGTCACCAGGAACTTTGGAGCCTATGAAGAATGCCTAGAGGAGATCTCATGACTAACTATGTGATGAAACTCTATCTAGGATAACATTGGGATTTGTGTTATGTGTATGATATTTTTATCATACTTGATCAATTTTATGTTTGGAAGGAATGTGACCTTTATAGTGTTAGACTTGTATTGTGCATGTGTTTGGTTGAGTTAGTATGTGTCAATATGAGTTTTCCTTTGGTTAGAGGTAGTAGATCTTAGTCCATGTTACATTTTTACTATCTCCTTGCATGGGGGGTGGGCCTTTAGGTACCACTTGGCTGGGTGGAACATGCACCATAAGCCGTTGGGTCCCCCTTATCTTAAGTATTTGGTGGCAAGACATCCAGTTGGATAGCTCGTGGTTCTTGATTATAATTATTGCATTGATGTATTTCCCAAATGTAATTAGTTTTATAACCCTCTTGTATTTATAAGGTGGAATTTTGTAAATGTAACACTTTTGTAATATTGCCTCATTCTGGGAATGAGTGATGTAACCAGATGTTCAAGTTATGAATTTATGTTATGGATGTTTATCTTCTTATCTTATGTTGTTTATGTATGTTTAATTAATGCTTATTACATGAGTAATCAAATGCAATGAATTTTAAATGATGTATGTTAATTGGGTTTAAGTAATCTTGGTTACGTAGCCTTAGCGGATGTTATCAATTATAGATGAACATGTATGTTTAATTCACTTAAAAAAATAAAATTGTACGCTTTTATTGTGAATTGAAACTTCCTCTAGGGTTGTGTGGCAGGGCATTACACATATTGTTAATATATCCTAATTTCTTTAAACACCATTTGAGAGAAAAGTTCGAGATGAAAAATATCAATCAAGACCTCCCTTCATAGTTGCAATTTTTTTAGGGAGTTCAAACCTCTTCCAACACCCTTCAAAGGCTTCTTCAAGATGGCATTCCCTCATGAGACTCGATTATTACCATGTTAACTGACTTTAATCTCTAGGTTTCTACTTGGTACTCAATATGGGACATTGATTGCTTCTTCTTCATGGTAGGGGTTTTGAAGTTTTGCTAGGGATGGCCATGTTGTAGCATCAATGGATTGATGTTTCCAATCTTGTTTAGTCCTAATACTAGTGGAGCTTATTTTCACCATTTATTATTTAAAAACTAGTAGATTAAAATATTTAGTTGATTAGTGACTATTAATAATTTTATGCAATATTCTATTTTTTGCTGGTTTTTCTATTAGATTGATCACTCTATACTTACAGCTTATGTAATTATTGATGTATTTGGCTTGTAACATTATTGCTTATGCATAAGTCCTTGAATCAGTTGAAAATCATAGTTATTCCACCCTAAACAGAGTAATATTGGATACTAGATTGAACTGTAGCTTTCATATATTAGACTTGCACTCTTGTTGCTTACACAATAGTCCCTTATAAAATTTGAAATTATTTAATACAACTTAAATAAATATTTTATTCAACCTTTTTTTACTTAATCAATGAAAAGTGATAGATACGCTTTAAATTATAAAATGACATAAAACCAATAAAATTCTAATTTTTAATGTATTTAATGTGTGTGTTTTTATTAAAATAAAAAAAATTTATGAATATTTTTTATTATACAAAATTGATATTATAATTTAGTTGTTAATAAAATATTAAAAACTAAAGGTAGGGGAGCTTCAAAAAAATTATTCTAAATTCCAATATCATTTTTCAATTTATTTTTCAGATTTATAAATTGAAACCTAATTTCATGGATTTTTTTTCATGTTAATGCATATATTTTACAGAAATTTTGAATGCCTTGTGTAATGAAAACACAACTATTTTAAATGAAATCCACTTATTGTATTAGCTATTTAGTTGAAATAGAAAATGGTCAACTGCCATCCCATCATTAAATTTATTCTCTAGTGTGTCATTTAAAAATGTACCATTTTTTTCAAGAAAACAATCAACCTTATATTTTCATGTTGATGACCTACACTTAATGGAAATACGAATGAAAAAATAATCATTTAATTAAATATTAAAATTTAATATTTTTTGGAAAACATACTTATAGATCTACACATTTGTATATTTATTTGTAATGTAGTTTAGGTGATGAGGAGATTTGAAATACTAAAACTTTAAATATTTTTTTTTTTTTTTTTAAATTGGCATGAAATTGATGCTATATATGTATCATATGATTAATTATAGATGGAAAACTATGCTTTATATCTAATTTTGTTTGAATGAATCTACCTAGAATATATTTATTTTATGAAATTTGATTTTAAATTCAAAACATATAAATATAGATGTGTTGATAAGTTGGCCTAATGTGGGAGAGTGGGAGATAAATTCAAATTTTAATCCTCAATGTTATTGTGGACAAAAAATTGAAGTAGTTGTAAATTACCTATATTCACATTAACTAAAGACAAAAAAAAATTAGAAAATCAATGGACTTGAATGATAATAATGGTGGAAGGCTATTATGATGTCATACATGATGTTAAATTTTTCTTGCCCATGGTTTTTACATTTAAAATGACATTATAGTTTTATAGAATACATAAATAAAATCACTAGTAAGGATTTGGATCATACAATGAAAGCTATAAAAATGGGGAAGTGATTATCATATTAAATTTTACAACCTTTTTCATTTTAAGGAGTGATTTCTAATTGTTTATCTTCAAACCTATTGCACTAATGTATTCCATTTATTCTCATTTTAGTTATGGTTCAATAATTATTAAGTGGATAATGAATCTTTGATCATTATTGCTAGCAAAGGCTAGAGGAGATGATTACTCCTCATCAAGAACATAGAACTAATGCAAATGATTCAAGCTCATATATTACAATAAAAATAGGTATTTCAATGCTATCTATTTGGTAGTTTTAGGATCTTAGATCCTACCTAAGTTATAAGGATCTTCTCAATCATGCCAAATAGGTTAACCATAGTCAAACCATTTTCTACAGAAACTAGTTATGGTATTTAGTTGCAAAATGTAACACATCCAATTTTATGATAGTTTTGATATGTGTGAGATTTAAGATTTTTATTGTAATGATAGTATTCTACCAAAAAAGATAGAAGAAAATAAATAGTATTTATTTAGGTTAAGATATTGTAAGTACTGAATAGGCTTACACACTAGTACCATAATAAAACTTATTACTCTAAAAATAAATAGGAAATGATCTAGAGGTTTTGGTCATACTCATGATGTAATTGGAATGAAAAAATTAGTTTTTTATAAAAGGGTAAACTCCACAAGGTGGAAAGACTAGCTAGGTAATGAATTAATACCATCTCGAAGGAAACTTCTCCTATCAAAAACTTCCAAGAAATTCAAAGGTACACATGAATCATGTCATAGAGATTAAAACTTTAGAGTTAATCAAAATTGGTTTCCAAGGAAATTTATTATAACATGTCCTCTTATGAAGGGGAGATTTAGTATAGAGATCCTAGTGGCAAGTTCATTAGATAGACTCTAGGTGTTCCCTATTTTTGGCTTTAATCTTTCTAAATGATTATTTCCTATGTATAAAGAATCTAAAAATTTTACTACTTGTTTGATTCTAGAAGCACATTAATTTGATAAACAAAAAACATAATATTTAATCAAAGCTCTTGAGTTCTCTTTCAATGTTTAGGTTTAAAGTTTGGATTCCAAAATTTGTATAATTATTGTGCATCAAATTGTTGTAATGATAATGAGCTCATCTTCATTGGTATAATTTTTTAGGAACTTAATATTTGGATGAAGGTAGTTCATCGATCACAATCTACAACTCTTTCAACATCTCTTAAAACTTGAAAAAATAAATTATTTTGGATAATCGAGCTACCATTATTAAGCTTCCTAGGAAGATATTAGAAATAAGATATATTTTTTAGTTTACATGGTTTTATCTAGTAGATATTATGAATATTTATTAATAAAATTAGAATTAAAATCCTCCTTCAATGATTGGTTAGACCGAGTGCAAAATAAAACTACTTTCATTTTAATGATTGGGGTATATTTGTATTCTTTAAAATTATAAAAAATATATTGCAAGCTTTAGTATGCATTTCCAATTAAATATAATATACATTATGCATATACAACCAGGGATTTCAAGCAAAGGCGTGTTTGCTTCCTTCTGACTACTAATGGAACAAACACTTTTTTTTTTTACAAATCGAAACCATTTGCAGTAAATGAATTTAGAAATTTGGGAAAATGAATTTTAAGTAAATCGATATCTTACTTTTTTCCTTTTGCAACATGGGCGATGATCCTGATGGAGCCTCAAATTTTCTTCTTTGAGTTCCATTAATTATTTTTTCCACATTACTAGTGTGTCATGCTATTTAGAAGAAGCCTAGGGTTGGGGTTTTATTTTTGCCTTCATGAAATCCTAATGTTCTATCTTAAACCTTGGGTTGGATCTATTTTTCCATTACCTTTTTTAGGGAGGTTTTAGAATGACTTATGTCCCTTTGACTCGTCTAGGCCAGGTCCCTTTTAATAAATTGTGTTAAATATTTTTCCTGACTTTATTATTTCCAAATTCTAGGTCGGCTCATGCCCCATGCTTTAAGAGCAACCTTAAGCCATCATTTGTCGTCAGCCTAGGCGATGTCCCCTTTTACCCTTTTAATAATTATCTTATTTTGTAGGGAATATTTTTTAATGACCTTCGATCATCCTACGGTTGATCCTAACTGTTCGTCATGATCTCATGATGACCTCACCACTTGGTTTCAAGTGATTGTTAAATAACGGGGGAGCGCCACATGTCTCAGTTGCCGATGTTGGAAAAGGATTAATAACGTGTTTAGTATTTGTATCAGACTTTAGTATGTTATAAATTGGGTTACTAAAATAGTTGTGAGATGCACATGTTTGAAATTGACGGTGGTGTTATAATTTTGATGAAAAGTTGCTTGACGGTTATGTTTGGTGTTGCTGACTATTGTGAGTGAACACGATTGTCGATGGTGGGAATCAACGCTTTCCCACCATTGCATGATCCAAACATGCATGATGTTTAGTGATTACGATATCATGGGAAACTGCCATGTGTACTCCTTTGGCATTGCATATTATGGTGGGCCATTGACACAGACATGGAGATTACATCAAGTTTTTTAAGGTGGTCGTTTGATGATCTGACAAAAACAAAAGATCGACGGCTGAAGTTTAAATTCGCATCAAATGCGATTGGAGCCATTGGTGTGACATGCAAATGAGATTTAATGGTGGATGAGACGTCTACTGGCTAAATTCAATCTACATAAATTATTTTCTTTCATTCTATCTTCACCACAGAATTATTCAAGTATTTTTCGAAGCAGTTCAGAGCTAGAGATAAAAAATTTTAAGCAATTACAGCAAAATTTTGGTTCCCTACAAGGCGCAAAATCCTATGAGTTACTTTCTATATCACTAGTGTAATTTGACTGTATTTTTTGTGAAAGGTTGTATCGTGCTGGTTGGGGGATTTTTGATTATTTTCATAGGGTTATTGGTTCATTTGAATTGTGGGAAATTTGCACAATTGTGTTGTAATTTCATTTTATGGTAGCCCTAGTTTGTTCAAGGATTTAAATTTTAAGGAAGGCCTATTTGTTTGAGATGGCGCCACTGAAGCAGTACTCTATCCATGTTTATTATTTTCAAAGTAATTTATATGATGATTTTTTGGATCAACTCCCATTATCAACAAATGGCAGGAAGAGGGGTTTTGTTTTAATGAGTGGAAGAACCCTAGGTGAAGGAGTAGTGTGCAAGAATTATAATATTGCAGATGCTAGGGTTCCTATGACTTGTTTGGAAATGTTTAGGCTATGGTATGGATAGAGAAACCTACCCCACCCCTTTTCTAATGGCTGGAGATATGACATGGGGAAACTAGCAATGCCAAATGTGTTTCTCGATGTGGAGCTACTCAGAAAAGTGGCAGCACATTATGACCCTGTTACAAGGGTAATTAGGGATAATGATGGTGGGATTTTGTTAACCATAAGTGCATATGAGATTCAAAAGGTTTTTGATTTGAGTGAGTCTATCTCATTCTTGATCCCCATTGATATTGAGGAGATGAAGCAGGAATATGCAAGGTCAAAGCCTCTTTTTAGGTTAAAGTTGCTTCCTCCTCACCTGGCCAGGCTAGGCAGTTCAATGATTCATATCAGACCAAGTAACCAGGAGCCTTTCAGGCTAAGTTGTTTTGCCAATCACTTTTTGGAAAAATTTTATTCATTGTGCTAGATTTTGGGATCCAACCCAAATATAGTGATGCCCACTGCATATATGTTCATGGGGGCTCAAATTCAACATCCCAATTTCTCCATGGTGTATGACTATGCATCTTTTCTAGCAAAGAAGATACATGAGGGTTTGTTGAAGTTGCATGTGGGGGATGTTGGTACTCCTTTCTTTTGGTACTCCTTGTTAATGCATATGTTCTTGTACAATAATTTAGACTTCTTCTCAAAAAACATGGAGTTGAGGCAAGAAGTGAATGGAGATAGATTAGCAATACAGGTTTGGAGTGCAGACTTGTGTTACAACAAGGGAGGTGCTAGTTTTGTGTAGTTTGATAACTGCTTTGCCTCTAAACTCAGAGCTCATTTGGTGGAAAATGTGCCCAAATTTCCTGAAGAGTTGCATGACTTCCTCTGACCAAAAGTGAGGAAGCTTGATTTGAAGTTTTTCCACAATTGGGGTGACATCCTCTTGTACCCCGTAAGCACTATCCTAAGGGTGTCTGGTTTCTAGGGAGCCCCTAATATTCTCCCATATAATGTACCATCAAGAATTGGTAGTTGGGTTGTACTCATGAGGACAACCTAACAGGGAGAGGAAAATGTACTTTGTTCCTTGATTATACTGATGTTTTAGATTTTGTCTTTTCCAAGGGAGGATGGATCCACTTTGGAAGGTTTTTTGATGATTATCATTTGAAGAGTGGATCTAGGAGGCAGCATGACCTTGAGGGATTATTTTCCTTTTTTAGGCAATGAATTAAGGGCGGAAGGTTTGTACATGAATTCAATTTTCCTAAAGATATAATCAGAAATGAATTCAACTTGAATAAGAAGGAATTGATTAAGGAAAAATGGATTGCATATGAGAAGTTTCTTTCCATAGTGCATAAAATGGATCCAAAATATGATCCACTAATGGAGTTTACTCCATTCCACAAGAGAATTGATTTCTTGTTGGATAATTTTAAGGAGATTATGGGCACCTTGATGACCAAGAAGGTCAATTTCGAATTTGAATTTGGGGTTAAAAGACAAGAGGTGAGGCCTAAAGAAGAAAGGCCAACTTATCAGCCCTCAGTTGATTGTCCTTTATACAAGAGGAAGAGGAATGATAGTAGTGATGAAGATGAGGGGGGTAAGAAGGGAAAACAAATAATGAAAGCATCATCACAACCAGATCCAAATTTTAGATTACCTAGCGCGATAAGGATTGTTGATCAGGATTCACCACCGAGAAGTGATCCTACAATGCTACCATCAGAGCCAAGCCCTAAGAGGTAGAGAGCTGAGGATACACAAGAGGCTCTGATGGATGAGATCATTGTGACTGATCAAGACATGGAAGTTGGTATCCCTTCCCCTCCTAGATCAACACAATTGGTACTTTTTGACATGGATGTAAAGGGGCAATGTGTACAAGATGCCAAGATGGAGGCCTGGAAGGCATTCTTGGATGATGATGCATTTGTGAAGACTCTTGTATTATTGCAGCTATTTTGGAGGATGAAACTAGCACAATACTAGGACAAGTGCAAGAGAAGGAGAGAATCAAGGCCTGATAGGTTTTAGCAGGAGAATTATGATGAGGTTAAGGCCGAATTAGTGGAAGAATTAAAATGGATCACTCCTGAGGAGGGAAGAGGACTTGTGACTCAGGCAGGTGTTTTGATTTTACCTGAATGGGACATAACCAATGTTGTAGCATTCAATGCTATGTTACAGTCTAAGCACCCCATACAAAATAGTGAAGAAGAGGCTAAGGCAGCTCTGCAAGACTCTACTTTCAGTGAAGACTACAAAACTCTAGCAATATGGACATTGGAACCTCAAGGCAGAAATCCAAATGTAATTGATATCAGCCCAAACTTAAGGGGATGGCTAATTATCAAGAGAGCTTATGAAACTTCAACAACAAAAGCTACAAGGCCAATAGTAAATGTGGCCAAATTGGCCCAAAAGATAGCTAAAAGGGAAGAGGTTGAAAATAAGAGTTTGGTAGAGAAATACAATATAATAATTGGAGAATATAGTAGGATGCAGCAAGAGAATGTTGAGCTGCAATCTGAAATAGATAGGTTGAAAATGGGCAAGTGGGAGAATCCTCCAGTGCTCTTGGTATCAAAGCATTACCTTCTATTTCAAGATTAGTTCCCCCTACTACTCCAATTGTTTCTACTCCAAGATCCCCCATCTAGACACCTGCTCTCAGTCCTACACCGGGGCTAGTTGAAGAAGAAGTTGAGTATTCTGTGGATCCCACTAAGAAGCAAATGTTGAGTAAGATTACAAAATTATAGATTGCCTTAAAGGCAAGTGAGGATGGTGAAATTTCCAAAAAAAATGAGGTGGTTGACATAGTTTTGAGGCATATAAATGATAAGGTTGATGGTAGATTAACATCTGTGCATTCTTTATATTCTTTTTTTTGGATGGAATAAAAAGCATCAATAGAGATTAGGAAATTGTTTTTCCTTTGGGTGAGAAGTGGATCCCTAGGGCCAATGATTTGGCTATTATGTATAAGGCCTCTAGATTTGATGCAAATAATAGGCCCTAGTCATTGAAGCCTACTCAAATATTTGTGAAATCATTGAAGGGATTCTAGGCCCTACCTAATGATTTGAGTAGAAGAATTAAGGAGCTGGTAAAGAGCTTTGATGACTGAAGTGATATTTTTCTGCCAGATATAATTGATGCACATGGAAAAATTAAAACATTGCAGCAGTGTAGGAAAGCGCATAAGAATTTATTAATGCATAAATCAAATTGATTTGTGATGATTCTTATTATGACTTGTTTGTAAGTAGCATGGAAAAAATAATTAATACCAGCACATTCTTAGAGTCTTTTGAAAGAGAGGCCAATCAGGTTGCAATGAAATACACACCTTACAATAATAAGGTGAATAAGGTGGTGAACTTTGATTGGCCAACGGATGAAGAGTATCAGAAATGGGTGGACAAGTACTTAACCGAAGAGGATTAAGACAGTGTCTACTACCGACAACTAACAACTCAATAGTTATAGTTATAATTGATTATGGTTTTACCTCCATGGTGGCCTTTTGGCATAGGTTTTGAGGTTTTTCCAATGTAGTGGCTATTCTCTAATGAGTGGAATTAACAAGAAGATGCTCCAGGTTTCAGTGATTGTAATCATATTTTTGAAATGTCACAAGGCCATCCAATTGACCGGTGACGTGTATTTTATGGCCTGATGCTTGTTTGCTCCTTCATTCTCTATAAGAAGGATTTAAAGGCTAGGAATAAGGGTTGGCAAGTTAGATATTTTGAGGTTGAGTCTAGGCATAGTTGCAGAGCGAGTTGTAAAGCCTGACTATTTTAGTGTAAATGCAATTTTAGGTTTTGTGTCATTATGTAGTCAATTTTTGGGTTTATGAAGGTTTGATGTTTCATAACAGTACTAGCATTTGAGTTATAATGATTCATTTCAAGCTCATGTCTCTCCTTTGTATAAGAATATCATAATTTTAAATAATATAATCAAGGGTTATTGCATCCATCTCACTATTGTGGTGTGTATGACTTCCATTTTGGCTTTAATTCAAAGAATTAATTAAAATGCTTGATTGGAGTTATAGATGGATATGTTTATAAAGGTATTTGGTAAGAAGTATTAGGTTAGGATATAAATTGATGATGTTGTAAGGAAATTGTTGTCAGAGATCTTATATGCTATGTGTTTGAACCTTTCATAGAATTTAAAATGATTGTGAAGTTGACTCCCCAATGGTATATGGCACTAGTCTAAATCATATGTGTTTATGAGGTTTTGTGTCTATTTGTCTTTTCTTAGAGCTTTATACCAAATTTCAAATTAAATGACTATCTTAAGTTTTGAAGTTTAGGAGGTTCATTATTAAAATCGTCGTCAATTGGTCTAGGTCCTTCGAGCTGCCCTCGATTATAATTGGCAATTTTATAGGTAGAATAGAAGACAACCCAAGACAACCCAATGCTCAAAAGTTCAATGGATACTAATTTTTTTGCAATAAATTTGGTCATATGGCTTCTCAATGTAGATGTAAAATCAATCCAAGTGGTCCATCATTCTTTGGTCACTATTTCAATTGCAATTAGTATGGTCATAAGTCAATTGAATGCAAAAATATGATAAACAACTTTTTCAATAGAAATGTCAGATGTTATGCCTGCAATAGATTTTTCCATATTGCTAACCAGTGCAAATCAAGAGAAAATCAATGGAATAATTGGTTTGGACAAATAAATGTCATGTGCTTTAATTGTAACAAATTTGGTCACATTACAAGATTTTGTAGAAGCGGGAAGGGTCTGGTAAACAAAGGGAAAAGTATGCAAAAGGATGATAAGGGAAAAGGAAAAGTTACTATGGATGAGATAAAAAATCAAATGAAGAAGAAATGGGTGAAGAAGAGTGTTCCTGATGCAAGAAATGAATCTGATGTTGAAAGTTCCTCTCAAAATTATTTAAAGGCCTCTGGCCTAGGGGGAGCTCTCAAAAAAATCTTTTACCCCCTACCGGTAGTTGGTCCCGAAATGTGGAAAATTGCAACAATCACATTAATGATCTATAGATCTTTTGGGAACACTTGTGGATGAAATTTATGCAAAATTGAAGGTTCATAAAATAATTTTCTTTTACAGACTATGAAAATAGGGTATCTGAAAGACCTAGGGAAAAATAATTTATTGCGATAAAAAATTAGGTGTGAAAAGGATAAAATGTTACTTTTATTCCTCATTCGTCACATTGCATTTTGAGAAGAAGAAGTTTGGAGAACTATGCAAGTGAATTTTGGCAAGATGAAAATCTAAAGGCGATTCGGTGAACAAATCCTAATCCGGTGACAGGTATTTATCTGCAAAACTTGCGAACTTGAAATTTTTGGAAATGGCCACTCCGTTAGTTGTTGATATTAAGGATAGACCCCACTCAAAATTCAAATGACGCCCATTCAAATCCATTGAGACGAAGCTATTAGTTGTATTTTCTTTCATTTCATATGGTTTTTTGCACATTAAATATATTAAGGCATATATTCATGCAAATTTTGAGTTAGGAAGCTCCTAGTTGTTAAATATGTACACAAATCACATTGTGGGAGAAGATCTATGTGTAAGGCCTTAATTTAAGACTTTGGAAGAGAAGTTCACACAAATTGTGACATTTCCTGTGTTTGATGAAAATGAATGGGTTTGGTACATACTAAGTCGAGAGCATGCCAATTTTGTGTGGTTAAATCAGCCCTTCAAGATCACAAGAGAAGCTATAAGAATTGTTACTAATCTAAATTCATCTGGTGGGTTACCCTCATTGAAATATGTGAAGAACCAAATAGTCATTGAGGCAACTGGTTCCACTTTTGACAAAAGAGCCATGACAGTTAATGACATCATTGAATTGGATGTAAAATTTTCTTATATGGTTATTGGATATAAAATCTATCACTCCGGTTGGAATAACTCTTTATCTAGTACTGCAATCTAGGCATCTTATCAAACGATCAAGGAAAATGAAGAATATGACTTATGCGAGTTACTTTGGAGCTAACTAATTGAAAACCTTGGTAAAATCAAGAAGGACAAGAAGAAATTTTTCAAGTATGGAAATCTTCTTTTATGTCTATTCTTCTACTTCATGAATGAAGTTTCAAGAGTTGGTAAAGTACAATGGGAAGGTGATAGACTGGTATCTATTCAAATCAGAGACATCTTATATAGAATTGGAGATAGAAAAGAAAGAAAAATCGCTATATGGGACTACTTTGAAAGCTTTCAGAGTGAAATTCAAGATAGGGAAAGGATTCTTAAATCTATTATGGAAAATTATAAGGACACTATTTTCTTCATGGTTGACATTGATCAATGTTTCATGGAAGTGGCAGAACATAGAACAATTTGGATAATTCCTATGGGATATGAGGTTGAAGAACACATTTTGGAGTTTTATGCCCAACACTTATTGAGTAAACCTCAAGATCTTACAGAAGAAAGGTTTGGTACATTTCAAGAGAAGAATATGCAAGTGTATGAACGAGTGAATAAGACTATGATAGTCTTAAAGGTGATAAAAGAAGTTGAAGCTTTTGTAGGAAGCATCGACATATCAGTTGAAGGAATGAGGGAAGCTGGGAAGAAAAGAAAAAAATTTGAAGAAGGGGAGCTTGTTATAACTAATTCATCTAGTTTGGTAGCATCGTTTTCTATATCTAGATCTACAAGGAGCTTTGCACCCACATTTGGTCCTACAAAGAAATCAAGACTAGTAAAAGCTCAAGTCAAGACATCCGAAAGAGAAGGAAAGAGGAAGAAGGATAAAATCACAAGATTCTATGTTGTTGTTGAAGATGATGAAGAAACTGAATCAAATGAAGTAAGAGAAATCAAGCATAAGGGCACAAAGGCATCAAAAATATCTAAGGACAAGCCCTCCAGTGAAGAAAAATCCAAGAAAAAGGTAAAAATTGATAGATTAGGTATGACTGTAAAGGAATTTGGAAAATCTTTAATTAAGTTTGGTAATCTCAAACCACTTTCTAAATGGTATGATACTTTTGATAGTGTCGGTTAGAGAACTCTTGAAGAAGCCACAATACAGTATTTGAATATTTTCAATATAACTATCAAAGAAATAATGTCAGAGTAACCTTAAGGTTCATATGAAGTCTTAGAAATGAGGAGAGTAAATGCAAGAGCTAAAGATGAACAAATGAGAGAACACATACTTTCTAATCTATGTCTAGTAATGTCAATAGAAGAAATGAAGAAAATCCTCAATGACGCTAAAGAGGATTTTAAGAGAAAATCAAGGGTGAATAAGCTCATGATTGGGCAGAATAAGGAAGTAGAAAAAGAAATTGAGAAAATTCTTAAGGAAATTATGTTGAAGAACATATATAACGTTGTCTCTAAAGAAACTCAAGATGAAGATGTTCCATCTGATCCAGAAGTTCAAGATGTTCACACTAATATTGAAAAGGGAAAGAAGACACAATTAAGGACACTTAGAATCCTCTAGATATGGAAGATACCAAAACTCCCATGGATATTGAATCTCCTAGAGATATCTCAGCTGAACAAATATAGATTCCCATAGTCAAGAAAGAATCTAAGATTAAAGAAAAGAAGGTTGAGGCAAAAGGAGGTTGCTATGGAAGCAAGAGACACTACAAAGGTAGTAAAGAAGTTTTAAGAAGAAAAACAAAAAGAGTTTGACCTTGAAATGGTTGAAGGTCCTATCAACTTGGCCACTCTATCTCCTATTCAGAAGCTGAAGGTGGCATCATTTTTTCAGACCAATGCAAGGGAGGAGATATTTAAATCTCACATTGAGGAGAGTGAGCTACTAAGTCTTGCATCTGGTATCTTGGAGAAGATCATGCCCACACATGTCAAGAAATCATCTGATTCTCCCTCTAGTCAGTTGAAGAAACTTATCAACTCTATAAGTACTCACTTTGAGTCTCTTGAAAATTCAACTGACACTACAATAAAACAAGAAAATAGTGCCTAAAATAGCACCAAATTTTAGTGTATTTCAGTTTACGAATTGGGCGATTTGGTTGGCACTAAACTCGGAGAAAATAGGCATGGTCATCTTGGCGTAGACTATGGCACCAAATTTAGCACCAAATGTTGCGTCGGACTTAGCACCAAAAAATCACAGTGCCCCCATTAGCAGCTAAAATAGTGTCAAGAAATAGCGTTTTAAATAGAACCTCTGTTAGCGCCTAAAATAGTGCCAAAAATAACGTCAAAAATAACGCCTAAATTAGCACCCAATTTGGCACACATTTTTGCTTCTATGTCTACTCCCATTTTTTCTTCTATTTTTACTTTTCCTTTTTGCTTGCAATTTTGCTTCCGGTTTTGCTTCCACTTTTTCTTTCGATTTTGTTTCCAGTTTTGGTTCTAGTTTTGCTTTCAGTTTTGCTTCCAGTTTTTCTTTTGATTTTGCTTCAAGTTTTTCTTCCACTTTTCCTTCTAGTTTTTCTTCCATGTTTTCTTTTGGTTTTGCTTCCAAGGTTTCTTCCATTTTTGCTTTTGATTTTTCTTCCAGGTTTGCTTCCAATTTTTCTTTTGATTTTGCTTCCAGTATTGCTTCTAGTTTTTCTTTCAAGTTTTCTTCTAGTTTTTCTTCTAGTTTTGCTTCTGGTTTTTCTTCTAGTTTTGCTTCTGGTTTTTCTTCCAATTTTTCTTCCAAGATTGCTTCTGGTTTGCTTCTAGTTTGGCTTCCATTGTTGCTTCTAAAAATTCTTCTTGTTTTGTTTCCATTTATTAATTTAATATGTTTAATTTCAATTTAATTAGTTTTAAATATATTGTACCTCTTAAATAACTCATATGATTATAGAGTAAGTAAATTAATTATTTAACTCATATGATTAAATAACAAGATAATTATTATTTTTTTGGTCGGTGACATAAAAAAATTGTATTGCTTCTAAAGATAAAAAATTACATCTATTGTTCAGTGTCATTACCCACTAAAATTCCACAACAAATGACAAAAATCAAAGGCACCTTAATGTGTAGAGTAAAAAATTAAATAAACATGTCAAATTGATACATGTCCAACAGTCAACATAAGTGAAAATGATACATGTACAAATGATATAAATAAAAGTGATAAATTATGTAACTCAAACTAATACAAGTAAAGATGATACCTGTCCAAATGATATAGTGAAAATGATACATGTCAATATGATACAACTCAATAATATATTACTGTAGGCCATGAAAATGATACATATGATAATAACCATGAAAGAGTCATCATAATGATATATCAAAAATGATCCATGATGCAGTCTAAATGATCATGAATTTGACTAGTTACTACCACCAACTGTCTCATCATCATCATCATCATCATCATCATCATCATCATCATCATCATCATTTTCATCGTCATTGTCATCATCACTGTCATCGACATCAATTTCTTCTATATCTGCATCATCATCATCCTATGTCATGTGATTTGTACCGGAAAAACCAATATTTTGTGGATCTATATCATGTTGAGGATCATCTTGATCCTTTGGAAGACCCATGTTTTGCAAACAAACATTTAGAATGAAAAGTTATTATTTATTTCATGCAATAATTTATTTCTCTATTATATATATAATATTAAAATGTATGAGATGAAACCATAATCATATTATATCATATCAAAGTGCACATACCATAATAAAATTTCAAAAAGTTATAGCTAATACTGGTGAGTCAGGAGAAACTTCAGCTTTCAAAATCAAAGCCAGTTAGGCTGCCAGACTTGTGGATTAGGCCAACACTTGGTGGAAGAAGAAGAAAGATATTTGAAACTCTGGAGGCCCACGATAATGGATTTCAGTATTCAACTATGAGAGTAGAAGAGAGATTTGATATCATGTATCAAACAAATAAGCAGACATTCTTCTAGCCAATAGAGAAGGAGATGATTACTTTGCTTCATTTTCATTTGTATAACCATATCATAGTGTGGGAACCAATAAGACAAAGGATGCCCATTTTTATGTGGAGGTAATGGATGTTGTCCAAAATTTAGATGGGACAAGAAGGTCAATGTATGATGCTGATGAAATTTAGGAAGAACAACAAGAGAGGGATAGGAAAAATAAAATCAATACAGAGTTTCAAGGATTTGTCAAGTGAGTAAGACAACTATGGGAGTAGCCTCATCTAAAACATTTTGAACTAGAGTTTGATATGACATTTGGAAATATTGGTTTTCACGGAGTTCCTTTCAAATTCTATTCTTTTACTGTTCCTACGGTAAACTATTTGGTAGAGTTAGTGGAATTACCTTTCTTAGTAATCGCTATTAGTGAGATTGAGATTGTTAACCTTGAGAGATTAGGACTTGGGAAAAAGACATTTGATATGGCTATTATTTTCAAAGATTTCAAGCGGTATTTACTTCGCATGTACGACATTCCTCAATATTCACTTGATGACATCAAGGAATGGCTAAAATCCATGGATATAAAGTATTATGAAAGCAGAATGAACTTGAACTATCGAACAATTTTGAAGAGTATTACTGATGATCCAAATAAATTTATTGAAGATGGTGGCTGGGAATTTTTGAATATGCAAGCTAGTGATTCTGATTCTGATAATTCAAAAGAATCGGATCAAGGATATGAACCCTCTGATGTAGAAGAGGAATCAGAATCAGATTTCATGTAGCCACCATCAAGAGTGTTACAAGCCAAAAGGATGGAGGAAATTCTTATATAAGGATAATTATCAATGTTGCAAGTACTGAATTTATTGCCAACTACAATGGCAACATTGAAATTCCCTAGCAGTATTTATGTGAATGAAATTTCCTTTATATGTAAGTATTCAAAGCACATCAACCATGTGGTACAAATTATTAAATCCCAGAGACAGTCTCTAGCAATGAAAGAGTCTGAAAAGGAAGAGAGAGATACACTTGTGACTCGAGAGAAACTTGAGTTTTGAAAATAAAATTCAATTAGGCTAGTAGACATGTGGATCAAGCCAAAATTTGGTGGAAGAGGACAAAATATGGCTAAAACTCTAGAGGCCCACTCTAATGGATTTCGGTATTCAACCATGAGATTAGAAGAGAGAGATGATATCATTCATCAAAAAATTAAGCCTGCATGATTACTTTGCTTCATTTTCATTTGCATAACCATATCATTGTGTGGGAACCAAGAAGACCAAGGATGTCTTGTTCTATGTGGATTTAATGGATGTGGTACAAACTTTAGGAGGGGAAAGAAGGTCAATGTATGATCCTAATGAAATTGAGAAAGAAAAACAAGAGAGCGATAAGAAAAATAAAATCAATACAGAGTTTCAAGGATTTGTCAACCGAATAAGAGATCTATGGGAGAAACCTCATCCAAAATATTTTGAACTAGAATTTGATATACCATTTAGAGAGCTTGGTTTTCAAAAAGTTCCTTTCAAAGACTCTTCTTTTATTGTTCCTACAATAAAATTTTGGTAGATTTGGTGGAATTAACTTTCTTAGTAATCACTATTAGTGAGATTGAGACTGTTAACCTTGAGAGAGTAGTACTTGGAAAAAATGCATTTGAGATGGCTATTATTTTCAAAGACTTCAAATGGGATGTACTTAGCATGTACAACATTCCCCAATCTTTGTTTGATGGAATGAAGGAATGGATGAACTCCATGTATATAAAATATTGTGAAAGAAAAATGAACTTGAACTGGCAACCAATTTTGAAGACTATTATTGATGATCGAGATAAATTTATTGAATATGTTGTTTGGGAATTTTTGAATGTGGAAGCTAGTGATTATGATTCTGATGATTCAGAAGAGTCAGATCAAGGATACAAACCCTCTGATGTATAAGAGGAATAAAAAATAGATTTTATGTAGCCACCATCAAGAGTGTTACAAGCCAATTAATAAGATGGAGGGAATTCTTATATAAGGATAATTTTTAATGTTGAAGGTACTGGATTTATTTCCAAATACAATGGCAACATTGAAATTCACTAGAAATATGTATGTTAAGGAAATTTCCTTTAGATACAAGGATTTAAAGAACATCAACCATGTGGTACAAATGATTAAATCCCAGAGATGATCTGTAGAAATGAAAGAGTCTAAAAAGGTAGAGAGAGTTACATTGGTGACTCAGGAGAAACATCATTTTTTGAAAAAAAAGGCCAATTAGGCTGGCAGATGTGTGGATCAGGCCAGCATTTGGCGGAAGACGAAGAAAGATGATTGGAACTCTAGAAGCCCACCATACTATATTTTGGTATTCAACCATGAGAGAAAAAAAGCGTGCTGATATCATGTACCAAAAAAGTAAGCATGCATTCTTCTAGCCAACAGAGAAGGACATGATTACTTTTCTTCATTTTCATTTGCATAACGATAACATGGCATGGGAACCAAGAAAACCAAGGATGTATAGTTTTATGTGGAGGTAATGGATGTGTACCAAAATTTAGGAGGGGAAAGAAGGTTAATGTATGATCCTGATGAAATTGAGGAAGAACAAGAGAGTGATAGGAAAAATAAAATCAATACAGATTTTCAAGGATTTTTCAAGCGAGTAAGAGAGCTATGGGAGTACCCTCATCTAAAATATTTTGAACTACAGTTTGATATACCATTTAGAGAGCTTGATTTTCATGAGATTCCTTTCAAAGCATCTTCTTTTATTATTCCTATGATAAAGTGTTTGGTAGAGTTGGTGGAATTACCTTTCTTAGTAATCGCTATTAGTGAGATTGAGATTGTTGACCTTGAGAGAGAAGGACTTGGGCAAAAGGAATTTGATATGGCTATTGTTTTCAAAGACTTCAACTGAGATGTACTTCTCATGTATGCAATTCCTCAATCTTTGCTTGATGGAATCAAGGAATGGATGAACTCCATCGATATAAAGTACTATGAAAGAAGAATGAATTTGAATTGGCAACCAATTTTGAAGACTATTACTGATGATCCAGATAAATTTATTAAAGATGTTGGTAGGGAAAATTTGAATATGGAAGCTAGTGATTTTGATTCTAATAATTCAGAAGAGTTAGATGAAGGATACAAACCCTTTGATGTAGAAGACGAATCAAAATCAGATTTCATGTAGCCACCATCAAGAGTTTTACAAGCCAATTAACAATATGGAGGGAATTATTATATAAGGATAATTTTCAATGTTGCAAACCTTACTAGATTTAATTCCTACTACAATGGCAACATTGAAATTCCCTAGCAGTATTTATGTTAAGCAAATTTCCTTTAGATGCAATGATTCAAAGCACATCAACCATGTGGTACAAAAGACTAAATCCTAGAGATGATCTATTGCAATCAAAGAGTCTAAAAAGGTAGACAGAGGTACTTTGGTGACTCAGGAGAAGCTTCATCTTTCAAAAAGAAATCCAATTAGGCTGGTAGATGTGTGGATCGGGCTACCATTTGGTGGAAGAGGAATATAGATGACTAGAACTCTTGAGGCCCACTATACTAGTTTTCGGTATTCAACCATGAGAGAAAAAGAGAGCGTTGATATCATGTATCAAAACATTAAGCATGCATTCTTCCAACTAGTGGAGAAGGATATGATTACTTTTCTTCATTTTCATTTTCATAACCATATCATGGCGTGGGAACCAAGAAGACCAAGGATGCACAGTTTTATGGGGAGGTAATGGATGTGGTCCAACCTTTAGGAGGGGAAATAAGGTCAATGTATGATCCTCATGAAATTAAGGAAGAATAGCGAGAGAGGGACATGAAAAATAAAATCAATATAGAGTTTCAGAGATTTTTCAAGTGAGAAAGAGAGTTATGGGAGTAGCCTCATCTAAAATATTTTGAACTATATTTTGATATACCATTTAGAGATCTTGGTTTTGATGGAGTTCCTTTCAAAGCCTCTTCTTTTATTGTTCCTATAGTAAAATGTTTGGTAGAGTTGGTGGAATTACCTTTCTTATTAATCGCTATTAGTGAGATTTAAATTGTTAACCTTAAGAGAGTAGGACTTGGGAAAAAGGAATTTGATATGGCTATTTTTTTCAAAGACTTCAAGAGGGATGTATTTCACATGTATGTCATTCCTCAATATTTTCTTGATGGCATCAAGGGATGGATGAACTCCATGGATATAAAGTATTATGAAAGGAGAATGAACTTGAACTAGTGGCCAATTTTGAAGACTATTACTAATGATCTAGATAAATTTATTGAAGATGTTGGTTGGGAATTTTTGAATATGGAAGCTAGTGATTCTGATTCTAATAATTTAAGAGAGTCAAATCAAGGATATGAACCCTCTAATGTAGAAGAGGAATCAAAATCAAATGAGGAAGGTTTAGAAAAGGAATCTTTTATGGAGTCAGGGGAGGACGAAGAAGAAGAAGAATGTTTTGAAGAGGGGGAAGGTAGAACATGGAATGAATTATAAGCTAAAGCCAGAAATACAGATAAGGTAAAAGAAGACAAGTCTAACAATGAAGAGGAAAGGCGGCAACGAAAGGTAAAAGCTATAGGGAAGTCTCAGGCACCTAATATTAGAGATTCAAGAGGAATGTCTACCAAGAGGCATAAAGTCAAATGAATTGAGTTCATCTACATCCTTGTACTATTTATTCATGCACATAAATGGTCATCTTGTAATCATAAGATTTGAGCTCTATTTACTCATCCTATGCATCAATAAACAACTCAACACAAGAGATGCAAATTTACATAATAACACAACAATATCCAACTAAGTTATTCAAACTCAAGTATTGATACCTCGTTCTCCACCCATATGACAAAATCATTTCACTTTTTTTTTGTAACATATTATTTTCAAATTGCTTTGGATGGCGGCCATATTTCTCCTCCTGACAAAACATGGCACATGGACTATTTAAACTAATTAATATGCAATCATTTACTTTTTCCAAGCAAATAAAGATAAATAATTTAACATATTAAATATACTTACAAATGCACAGATCAAGGCCTATAAACCTTTCTGGCCATTGCGATGCGTGGCACAAAGTTTCTCAAGCCTAGCCTTGGAGGTCTTGTCCTAAAACATATACTAGTTCAATTTAACTATGCACAAATAAAATTTAAATATCATTTAATAAATTTGATATAACGTTATGATAAAATTCAAATACCTATGTACTCTCCTCACCGAACTTCCTCTGTGCATCAAACTTCTCATATGCTTTTACAAGCCCTTTCCATACTTTCACACTTACATCAATTGGCATTTTTTTATGCCTTAGCTTAGGAGGGATTTTTTTTATCTTCTTTGTTTCGTTGCAGCAAAATATCTTGTAGTTTTGATACATTCATAGCTTTATCTTCTTTATAGACTAACCTGTGCTAAATTCATTCTCCATGTCATGGATAACGGATTTTTTTAGGTGCATGGGTATCTTTGAGAATGAAAAATGTTGATGGTGTTTGAACTGTTGAAGGCATGGTTCCTTCAACCTATTGAAAAATATTTTCCTAGCATCTGTCATTCGGATGTCCCGTGAAACCACCTCATATTCTATCTTTGTATTGTAGCTACCAATGCAAGATTGAAAACATTTCGTGGTGGAAGAATTCTATGTCCTAGGAGTGGAAGTCTCTGCTCCCTTTTCCACATTCTTAGAGTTTACTATCACTGATTTCCTCCTGGATCTTTTGCTTGATCTAGGACTAGTTGGGGAATCAATTGATTCCCTTTGACATAATTCATTTGTTTGTATTGTTTGAGGGGCATTACTAGATTTTTTTTCTATGCATCTCGCAAGTGTTTCCCAATCAACATTAACCAATTTATTCACTACCTCTACCCCCAATATGGAAGCCAATTACTCTTTATCCTTGTCAGTCCCATTTCCCTATATATATATATTTTTAAATTATATTTCTTCTTTTAAATTTAAAAATAAAAAATAAAAAGTAAAATTCAAAGAAACAATATAAACATTTAAAAATCTATAAATCTATAATGAATTACCTCATTGTGGCTAAATTTTGTTGACAATGCTCCCTTCCCTCCATTTATTGACATTTTAAGGTGACCTAGGGAAAAAAAATTGTCTAGTCTGTGGAGGAAAATGAAGTACACTCTATCAAGTATGAAAGTTATTGTCTTGTTTGTGGTATGAAATTTTTGATTTGTGGGTAAATTTGTTTGTTGGGTTTTCTTAGTGTTGATAACCTAGGGAAAATATTTTCACTCAATTTTCTTAGTGTTGATAACCTTATCATGAAAACCCTTTCATAATGAAATATTGCATGAATTTTTCATGGCATCGGTGACTATGGCGCAACTGGGAAAAACAATGCGGTTTTTGTGTTTATTTTCCACAGTTGCTTAGCAGTGACCAACCCAATTCCCAATTTGTCAAGCAGTTCACTATTTCCTTAATACCTAAGTTAGGGAAAGAATACAGAGGCATCCTCGCTTCATGCTATAATATTATGAGCCAAAGCTCAAATGGGTAGGGTAAAATTTTATGAAGATTTCTCAAAGGTTTTACAATTTATAATGATTGGAAAATTTAGAGGTTTCCTAGACTGGTTAGGCCATGAACCAGTAAACAATCATGAATTCAACTGTAATGAAAAGATCAGTTAACAATCACAAATTCAACCAAGAAAAAAAAATTGTAACCTTACCTATGGTGTTGCAAACTATATCAAAATTCTCATCACTTGCTGGTAGCACCCTCTCTTCCTTCGCATAATGTTTTTCCCTTTTTTGTCATCTGATTTCTTCCTTCATGCGGGAAAGTTTCAAAAAAATTATTTTGATTCATTAGTCGACAAGTTAGTTGGTGCTAGTTAATGCTAAATTTAGCACCGATGGTTTTTTGTTAATGTAATATGTTCGGGATGTATAAGGTGGTGTCAAGTGCACCTAATCTAGCACCTATCATTGTTGTATAGTGACTATTTTCATTGTTGTGTATCTTAGGATCTAGAGTGTTGGAAATAATTCCAACTCTTGCCTTGTTTTTGTGAAAAATGCTATCCTGTGGCTCCTTTGCTAGCTCGGTGCGGTAGACCAATTTTTACAACAGTCCTGCAAGGTGTTTCATCCTTCTCGGTGATAGTGCGGAGAAATATTTTGTGGCATCACATGAGTGTTCCTTATGTTCCTTGTGGTGTTGTGGTGAATGATGTAGTCCCACAAGTCTTCAACCATTCGTGTGCGGTAGTGTGTTGACCACCCTTGTCACGCGGCTCCTTCATCAGCTTAGTGTAGTAGAGAAATTTTTACCACAGTCCCACAATTTTCTTTGTCCTTCTCGGTGGTAGTGCGATGAAATATTTTGTGGTGGAATTTTTACTCATAGAGGAAGCCATGGAGAGAGGATGTGGACAATGCAGAAATACTAAATCACTGAGAAGAAAGTGGGTGGAAATAGATGAGACAACAAAATTTGCATATACAATAGAGGTAAGAGGAGAAATCTACCTCATCCAAAGGAGGAATGTGTTTATAAAATCATAAATGCTACAACATAGAGGAGATAAAGTCATTTTTTTTTCCATGAGGTCTTTGAGGTCAAAATTATTGGTTGAAAATTCACATGAATGTTGATTAAATGTGACTCTATGATCAAGGGAAAAGTTTGAAAATTAGGATAACCAAAACATAGTATCAATATGTTAAATATATGAATAAAGTGAGGTTTTGTGTTGGATAGCATATTCATTGAAATGATATGATTGGTGTACTAAAAATTATTTAATATGATGTGTATTATAGCGGCGAGATGAGGCCATGGAAATAGATCATGTCATATCAAATGAGGACACAACGGATGAAGCGGGACATCAGGTACTCAAATTTTGACTTAACTTAGGAAAAAATGATTTGATGGCATTTTGTGATACGCCCATCTTTTTTCATAGTATTATTGAAATTTATAATGTATTATCCAATATTGGCATAAATTAATGCATGTTGTTTATTATTTTAGATGGAGATTGGAGCAAATGTGGAGCCTAAGAATTCAACTAGAAAAAGAACAAGATATGTACGTGGGAATTGACCTAAAACTATTAAATCACATAGATGACAGTGGGTGGAATAGGATATGAAAATGGATACTGCAGACACAACAAATGATTTCACTAAAGAAGAGGTAGACCAGGACTATAGTACATGGGATGAATACTTTGAGAAAATTGTTGTTAGTGGATATTCTGTATGTTGTGAAATGAAACAATTCAAACGAGTGATTGTACAAAGAAATTACATATATGATGAGCTTCCAGTCGGTATTATGCCTCCTACAATCGATTCAAATTCAATAGGAATTGTGGCGAGGAATTTTCCAATTTGATATAAATAACATGTATACTTCATTTAAACATTATTTTATATTATTTAAATTACTAATTGTTTCTTAATGGATACTTGTAGGATTAAGTTATTGTTTTAAATTTTCTTGGATCACCAACTTCCATCCTAGAGGGAAATGATCATTTATTAGATGATACATCTAACAAAAATATGTGCCAATATACTAGCTCAGAAGATGAGGAATTGACAAAAGCAAGTAACAGAACAAGAACTGGTGTGAAGATGCATAATTTTCTTAATGACAAGGTGAAGGTGGAAAACATACCCTATGAGAATGAACGTGATTGAGATGATGAATTTCCCCTGAGTTTGAGATCAATTTACAAAGAGACATTCGATCGTCGACTATATTGTGCTTGGCCTAATGATCAACAACTACCTAGAGTGTACAATGTGTTTCAATTTTAGGGATACAACTACATGACATGACCATCTAATATTCATGGAGAAAATATAGGCCTCTTTATTTTCCAAAATTTACATGTGGGATCCAAACATAGAAACAATTTAGAACAAACCACTAGGAGATTAATTCCATATTATGGTCCATCATATTACAATGGTGAATTAAGAAGACTAGCAAAATATAAGCCGAGCATGTCAGCATATGGTCTAAATTCAAATATGTATACACATCGTCTCCAATTGAAAAGTGGAAAATAAATGAATATAGGTCATCTTATGTATATAGATCGACGTGCATACCCACACACAAATATTACAAGATTTATAAATAGTAGTAAGGGAAGGGACCCTACTATAAGACTAAATTATCAATTTGTTGAGATTATAAATGATAAAGATGGATATATGGAAAGAGAGGTTGATATATTGATAATGGTTGAGGCTATTATGGACCATACCATTGGGGATGAGTTATTGATTGATTACCCCTTCTTAAAATACACTTTTGCACGAAATAAAAGGGAAGAAAAAGATCTCCCTAAGGATGTTCCTAAGGGCAGAAAACCAAAGAATAATAAATGAGTGTGGACTGATGTTTTATAAACTATGTTGTTAAAATTGTGTTTTATAGCCATTATTTTATAAAAAAGGTAGTCTATAAAATAATGTTCCATTATTCAATTGATGTATATATGTTCAAAAAATTTATATAATGTTTAATATATGTATGTCATTCATGTCTAGGTATTTTTATATGAAGATATTTTGGACCCGAAATGGATATGTGTCATACATTATGATCCAATATTAAGGCATGTATTTGAAGATGCATTAGTGGATACTGAGAAAAAAAATGATGGCCAAAAAAAAGAGAGAGAGGGATTAGAGAAAATCAAAGAAATTGACATCCATGATGATGTTGAAGATGGTTATGTTCACGCACAAGAAGACAACAATCCAGAGTTAGATGATTTTATTGAAGAAAACAATATGGATGGTATAGAAAATGATGATCCAAATACATCTGGTAATAATATAGATGGTCTACAGTTAAATTTCAACGATGATGAAGATGATGCAAGTTAAAATGAGGATGGTAATAATATTAAATACTTGAAATAACATATGAACATTAACAATGATACACTGGATGAAATTGTAGGAGAAAATAATGTTAATGACCAAGACTTCTAAATTTTTAGAATTATTTGCAATACATTTTTAAGAAAGGATGATTCTTCTGGAATAAAATTTTAAATGATTCAGTAATATTATATTGTACTTCGATAGTTGAAAACCTATTTTATTCTTTTAGAAAATCTTTTTTATTTTCCATTATAGTTCTATACCAAACAACATTTGTGGGGATGGCCTTTTACACCAATCATAACTTGTATGAAGTTAACGAACGGGTAGAAGCACAAAGATGAGTCCATGAAATGTGGAATTTTTTGCCTTAGGCAAAAAAAAAAATCGGCTTGCAAAAAATGGGATCCCGTTTAGGTTCGGGACCCCGAGCCAAAAATAGGATCCTGCGTTTTAGAAAACAGGATCCCGTTTCATAATTTTTTTTATTTTTTATGAATTTAAGAAATGAGATCACATTTCAAAATGGGATCCCATATTTAAAAATCGGGATCCTGTATTTTAAAAAGCGGGATCCTGTTTCAAAACGGGATCTCGCTTTTTAAAATACGGGATCCTGTTTCTTAAATTCATAGAAAAAAAAAAAAATTATGAAACGGGATCTCGTTTTTTAAAATTTTAATTTTTGGTCGGGTTTTTGCTTTGTTTTTCGGTTCGGGAAAAGGCTTGGAGACCTGAACCTAAGCTTTGGACCTAGTTTGACCTGCAAGTTGAAGGTCCTCGCAATGTCACAAAAAATACTGAGTTTGGGCATATGGCTAATGCCTTTTTTTATTGAATTTTTGACGAAATTAAAACCTATTTTAGATGAGACAATGTAGATTCCAAATATGTAATTTTTTTTACAATTGGATTAGTTTTTCTTATTTTTCAATTAATTTTAGATGAAATTTTTCCATAAACTTTAAATATTAGTGTTTTTTACTATTTTAATAACTTTTGATCAACATAATATTTTGACGAGCGAATTGCACAAGGGAAAACTCCAAACAATTTTTTTCAATTTAAAAAAAAAATAATACAAAAAATGATAACTTTAAGTCATCTTATGCATGTCATACACAATGATTTTTCTAAACGACAAATATGCTTGATAAAAAATTAACAAAAAAAAAATATTCAATACAAAATTACAAAAAATATCCAAGGCACGCTTCAGTGAGTCACAAGTCTTTTCCCAAAAGGATTTAGAAAAATATGATAATTTAAGTCAAAATATGGATGTCGTACACATGCATGGTATGGTAAATAAAAATGACTTTTAAGTAGTGGTTTTTACAAAAGCCTATTGAAACTCAATTTGTACAATGTGGGTATTGAAATAAATTACATATTTGGAAACTAGACTCTGAGTACTACATTTTATGATCACTGATTTGTTTAAAGATTTCATCTCTAGGTGCTTCAAATTTTAGGGTCAAATGTATCAAACTCTGAAAAATAGGGAAAACACTTCCACTTTTTGGCCAAAAAGTGGACTCAACTTCTTGCGAGCACCCGAACCTATTTTCAAGTGGTAATTTCCTTTTGTAGTCAGGAAATGTAAAGGCTTCATTTAAGAAAAGATAAGTAGTCTCTTTCTGATGGTAATCCACATGTGAAAAGTACAAAGCACATAAAAAAACAATCGTACAGTAGAAAATTATATTCAATGAGTTATGTCTTATCTGAAAGATGTAGGGTATTCACCATACATTTCCCTTGACAAATAAAATATGTGCTTTCATTTATTTTTACTATATATCTCAGAAGTGAAATTGTTGTTACATAATGATGCACTGAGAAAATAAAATATACAAAAAAATGAAAAGAAAATATTTGAAATTTAACATGCAACCTACTGTGTTGTGCTGAAAGGAATCAAGACTAACTGGGAGAAGAAATAAAAACCAAATTTTGATGATTGTACTTAAAAGTGAACAAGATATGAAAAGTGTGGACAATGATTGTGCTGAAATTGAAAACCCTGATTCTGATGATATTATTGTTTTATGTCATTCGAGATAAAGAGCACATACAAATTTATATACATAGAAAATGAAAATTTGAAACTAGTAAACTAAAAATATATAAACATTGTAAGTGTTTTCCTTAAACAATAATAATAATGTCACTTACAAAAATGGGTGAAGCATTTTTGTATTCAAACTATTTTATTTAATAGACATAATAGTAAAATAATATTTACAAGTACAAGAATGTATACATTGTTTCATGGAAAATCAAAAATGTTTCATAGAATATACAAGTACAAGAATATATCATCATCATCATA